>JAULJZ010183132.1:0-22112 GCA_032270985.1 Heliamphora pulchella | reverse complement strand
CAAATGTTTCTTATTAATATGCCAGGGATCCAGAATAAAATACATAAAAAGTATGACTTTTCAGTATACATTCCCAATAGTTAGTCGTGGTGAGATATAGAACGCACCGTTACTTAGCAGGCTTCGCGTGGCCCGGTCGGTAGTAACGCAGCGTGGGTCTATAAGCTTGTCTGATGCAGTTCATTAAATTAAACGATTATAGAATGCATTGATACTTAATGTACCTCATACAGGCCGGTCGGTAGTAGCCATGTATGAGTCTATAATCTCATTTGGTATTGACTTTAAAATCTTAAACCACGAATTGGTTTAGATTTGGAAAGCGTTTGTGGATTGCACGTGTGTGTGCGCGCGCGCACGCGCTTGTAGACGTTTGAAAACTTGAAAAGGGTTGAAAATGATAAGTGAATCGAAAGTTAAAATTATGGTTATTTGAATGAAAACTCAGTTATGTGAATGGAAATTGGTTTTAAAAATGCAATTGGTTTTGAGTAAAATTTTGTCGTGCATTTTGCATAACCATCATCGCATGTTATGAACTTGTTCAAATTTAGTCTAATTTCTACAAGCCTCGGCTTATGTTGTATGAAACATTTCAGGTGAAAGAACAAAAAAAAGATAGCATAATGAGATATAGGGTCATGGAAACCTCTTTGTGTTTTTGATAGAATTACAAAATTCTTGTGAAAATCTTTCGTGTATTGATTAATGTAAATCATAATTATTTTTGCGCTTTGAATTAATATTTTGAGGGCTGACAATACCCAATTTGTAAGACCAAAGGCCATGGATTCATGATTTTTATTCATGTGAGGGCGTTGGGCAAGTGTTTCATATTTGATTACTTGGTTTGTATCTCAACACTATGGATTAAAATGTTAGAATTACGAGTTTTGGGATTGAGTGGAGTTATTTTAGCGTCAAATGTATGTTTAACTTTAGATTTTTTCCTACTTAAAACTGTGTTCAAACGATGAAGAAAATGGTTGATTTTCCAACACTAAGAGAATTTTCAGGTTTTTAGCTTTGGTGGCTCTCGGGTAGCCCACAGCTCGAGCGGTGGTAGATCCGCTCGAGCGGTCTCCAATGGGCAAAATTCTTGGGAACTTTAGTTTAAAAATGTGTTTAGTTTAGTATCTTTAGGGTATTTGTTGTGGCATATATTTGCCTGTTTGGAGGTTTATTTTACGAGAAAAAGGATTTCTTTACTTCTACCGTTTATGGAAAAAATAAAATATATTAGCTTTAATTTCAAACAAGATTTAGTTTCGGTTGATCTTTTGACTTGGTTTTATTTCAAAGTCAATAACTCGGGTATCTTTACCTTTTATATCACGAGAATTTATGTTGGAGCTAAAACTGTCAAGATCATTGTTTTTGTAAATGATTTTCGATAAAAAATTAACTAGACTGATAAACGCCGAAATGGGCTCTAGAAAAAACTTTTGATATTGAACAATCAAAATTAAAACCCGTGCAATCCCAGTTAATTTAGAAGAATATCTTTTTACCGGTCGAATTTGTAATTACGATTTTGTTTCCGAGTTATCTAAACTTTGCATGTCCATTTTTATTTAAACTGTGAACATAAAACTTATATTTTGTAAGAACCTAAAATTTGATCTTCTACGTGCGAGTCAAACTCTACACACCAGATTAAATACTGTACATAATATTAGACATCTATGCATAACATTAAAAAAATGATACACAAACATTGCTCATAAAGATTCTCATAACATAAAAAATTAATTTTATTAAAATAAAATTAAATAGTAAAAACATGATTTTCAGTATTCCAACTCTAACATTTTATTGTTAGAAAATCGAGGTGTGACAGATTGGTATCAAAGCTCTAGATTTGAATACCTAGGAACCGTGAGAATGGTTGATCTATTACGTGAGAGTTTATATTGATGTGTGACATTCATGTATTAGTGTAATTGTATGAAATATCTACAGACTAACTTGATGCTTGCATGCTATGTGGTACTTGCTATGGAGGTTGGATCTTTAGGAAGATGTGTCTTGCCCTTAAGCGTCCCGTCGACTAGTTCAGGGTTCGAGTTAGAGAGGTGTTTGACCGACTTTCATTCTAAGAAGAAATCTAAACGCGTTACCCAGATTAGTGTTTCATTCGTAGGGGTTCTCATCGGTATGTGGATACTTATTGATGTGATATTGCTTGACAATGATTAATAGGTTTACATGGCTCTAGAATGTTAAGTCGAATCTTACTTTGTTGTGTTTTATGATGCCCTTTATATAGAAGTTATGCCAATAGGACTAGGGCAAGGTTGTAGTCGGGGTTGTGGTATAGGTTATGGAAATGCAACCTGGTTGTCGTTAATTGCTGCGGAGGTAAACTTATGGGTTGAGTGTTAACCTCTTTGTGCGTGGTAGGATTTTCTTGTAAGTTGCGATAACCACATCAGTTGGTGCTGGCCTTAGTTAGTAGCCCATTTTATTTTGTATTATCGTGATTTTATCCCGGTGCTATTGAGGTATGGATGATTGGTTGATCATTGTAGAGAACTTTTTTTTGTGGAATAATACTACTAGGAGGTGAGTCGTATTACTAGTGACCTTATGATTAGGTATGGTCGGGTGTTTGAGATTCCTCGAAGAATATTTGTTAAGATTGGGATATGTGATCTTGTTTTGTGCGTGTGAAGGGTTATATATGTCATGAGCCATATTATGTCTTAAGCCGTGTACTCGGGAAGGGGATTGGACGAGAACATAGTAGATGGGAGCGTAAGAATCACTAACCTAATGTATTTTGAATTTCTAGACTTAAACGATTTTGGGGGTATCCCTCGCTCAGTGGGGCATTATTAGTAGTCATAGCGATGCCTTGTAGCTTTGAAAGCATGTTTGATAACTCTTATGTCCCTTAATGAGATTCGGGAGTTGAGTTATAAGTGTGTAGCTCAGGGATGTACTCGGTGGGTTAAACAATGAAGTTGTAGATATGTTCAGATGTGTGTGGCTTTGGTTATAATTCTAGTGTGCGACGGTTATGGGTCCTTTAGGAATTTCACGTGGGTAAAGGCTTGTGATTTTGATTGTTGTCCTTATGGTTAGAAAATCATATTTGGGAACTGTGTTTGGTGAATAGAGGGATGTGTTCTTAGATGAAGTTGAGATGTGAGTGGTATCAGATCTTTTATGAGACGACGTGGTCACTTTAGTGTCTCCCTTGCAAGTGATAAGTGCATAAAATATGAGAAACCTGTGATGGGTGTTGATGGTGTGGTTAACCCAATTGCTTAGATGGTGTATCATGAATGTGATATTTCTTGAAGGAATAGAATTTATTTATGTTTGAATCTGTGGTGTAGAGGTGGTTTTGTTGTTTTGCCCTTAAGAGTGAAATGTATAGTGTTATGCCTTTGGGTATACCCGGTCATAAACTTGTAAACGTGCGAGACGCATCGTTTAAAGTATAAGAAAGTTAGTGGTATTCAACATATATGAGTGAGATCTGAGTCAGAGAACCAAGTGGGACGAGTGGTATAATCATTGTTATTAGGATCGACAACATCTGTATGGTGGTAGTCGATGTTAGCCTAAGGACATGTGATAACCTGGTACATGTTTATTTTGTTGTCTTCCACTTCCAGTTATGTGTTTGTGATTGAATTAATGAGTTGAGGAATGATTTTTAAGATATAAAATAATGATTAATATTAACAATATAATTATGAAAAAAATTGAAATGAGATAATAAGAGTGAGGTTGGAGATTTGAGTTTAGTTTAAGAAAAGTTGCTGAGATTCAGGTTCAAGAATCACCGCTCGAGCGGGCTACCGGGATAAGTTCAGAAAGTTCTCGAGCCTTGGAGAGAAGTTGGGAAAAACAAAAAAAATATAAATATATATATATAAATATATATGTATGTATCACATGTGAGCTCCTTAAACCTCCCTTGTCTTATTTCTTTTCTCTTCTCTTCTTTCTCTCTCTCCTCTTGAGAGAAATCCACCCAAATCCTCAAAACCCTAACTCTCCACCACCCAAATTGAAGATGGAAGCTTGATTAAGAGAGATCAAGGGAAAATCACAAGCTTTCGAGCAAATCCGAGGTAGGATTTAGATTATATCACATGTCTTGCGTAGATTTTGGTTGATATTTTTTGTATATGAGTAAAATTGAGTACGTTGCATGCTTAATTAACATATTGGTAGATTTATGTGTGGATTGAGCTAATTTACATAAAATGGAGGTTCTTGGGAGGTGATTACCTATGAAATTGATGACTTGTTGCATTAAAAAAGAGTTTTGAGACTTGAATATAGTGTTTCTGGTTTAGAAATAAAGATTTGAAGTATGTTTGATAAAGGCTTATGTGTTTGGAGGTTTAGAACTCAAAACAGGGGAGATTTTGGGGTTTTCTCGGGAGACAGTGAGCTCGAGCGGAGTCTTGTCCACTCGAGCGCTCACATGGCAGAAGGTTCGGCGCTTGAGTGCCCGACATCTGCTCGAGCGGACTGACTGCGCAATGCCAACTTTGTTTGATAATATCTCCTTCATTCGGACTCCGAATTGGGTCATTTTTATACTCAAATCGAATCCCCGGAAGCCATCTTTCCAACAAGACTACTCCCACAAAAAATTTCATTTTGTAGAAAAAGTTATGATTAGAATAGTGATGGTATGTCAAAATTTCTTGACTATTTTCACCCATTTTTAGTCGAATGTTTTGAAAAAACATATTTTCATTAATATTAGCCATTTTTTTCTAAATTTCTAGTCCCTTGAGCTAGTGGCACTCCTAAATATATATCTAGATTGAGTTTAGAGGCATACATTGGACCGGTTGGTTGGATTTTCTTTTATAATAAAGGTGGTCTTAAATTGATATGTATATATACATGGTGGGTGTTACCTTTTCAAAATGATGTGATCTTTTAGCTATCAACCTTGTGTTTGTGGTACTTGGTAACATGGAAGAAACGATGTGGATGATGAGAAATTAAATAATGAAAGTTGTGATACATGTGATTTAAAAATTTAATGGAAAATTTGGGTTTGGAATCAAAATGGTGTATTATGGCAATAATTAGGAGGAGAACCATTTGTGGGTTGGACTTCTGAGTTTTTAACCAATAACGAATCGTATGGATTGATGTGGATTAAGTTAGACTAGCGGCTCCGCGGTGAAAGACCAAAAACTTGCGTAAAATGGGGACCACATGTCGACGGGTTAGTCCCTGAAATGTGGTGTTGTGTCGTGGTGAGCTATAGAGCTATCTACTACCCAATGGTTTCGCGTAGCCTATTGAAATTAATAGGGAGGGATAGCTATAAGCTGCACCCGACACCGGTTCATTAGAGGTGATACGATTTTGTGAAAATCAAAAATAAAATAAAATGAATGATTTATGGATAAAAAACAAATAGTTAAATGGAAGTAATTTCGTGTGCGTGGGTGTGTGTGTTAAAAGGTAATGATTTGGATAAACGTGCATATTTATTCCGATTACACCCATCCCACCTCACAAATCATGCATTATATATGAGTTAATCTTTATCCTACGAGTTTCGGCTCATGTATATATATTAAATCATTTCAGGTTCCGAAGAGCGAGATGACACCAAAGCTATGGATGCTTTTGAAAAGGGCCAGTAGATGGAGCTATGATGTCATTTCTTGTCGTTTGTTTTTGTTGTACATTAAACTAAGGAAAATGATATAATGAAAAGGATTGTTAATGTTGTATGTTACTCTAAATATTTGTGGTAAATCTAGGAATGCAACTTTGAAACTTTGATCATTTTGTTAAAACCTTTGCATGTTTTATACAATATTTTCATACGTCTTGGAGTATTATCTATGGATATGAATTATGGCATGTTTTGGGTTTAGCTCACGGACCCGGGTTTGAGTCGTGATAGGACAGATGGATAGTGTTCTCTTGAACCGAGTATTTAGTGGTTACCCTAGATGGAGGTGGTGTTGAGTGGGATTCTCTGGTTGATCTTTTCTTTTTTTGTGCGAAGAGGGAGCTACCTTATAGACGGTTATCATGTGTGAGCTATTTTATCCCTGTTGGATGTGTATGGCGGGACCCTTTGATTAATTCTTGAAAGATTAAAGCCTATTAATCTTTTCTGAAAAGATTATAGCATATGTGGGTCATGTACCCTTGTTATGGTCCTTTGTGTTGTGCCTTGTGAATCTGTATCATCGTGATTGTATGAGTGTACGACTAGTTCCTATTGATATCTTAGTGAAGATTTGCTTTCCCTACTCTATGAGTATTAGTGTTCAGGTTGTGTCCTTTAAGATATCGGGTTGATAAACTCGGAGCGCCTGTCCCTTTTTGAAAGGAGAAGTTAGTGTTGAGGCATAGAATTTACGTCTGCACGGATAAGTTAAAAGTTGTTTGATAGCTATATAATGCATATTCTGATTAGTGCGAGAATGGTGATATCTTTAGCTCTTATCCAAGTAAGATTCTTGCTGAAGTTTCTATAACCGTGTTGTTGACCTTATGAGGCCTTGATAGTCCTTTATCTGTTTCAATTTACATTTTTTGGCGTTTGTAGCTGCTCAATTTTTTTTAAAAGTTGGTGTTCGATTACTCATTTGTGGTAAGAATAAAAGTTGTGTAGTCGAGTTTTAGATTATTAGGAGAATGTGGTTTAGATGTGAGTTACAAGGAATTTGATCTTGTAAATCTTTTGTCGATGTGGCCTCTTAGAGCTAACCCGTTTGTCAAGGTTGGAGCGTGAAAGTCTAGTTTGTATAGAGAAGAGTTCTCTCCTTGGGATGCTTAGATTCTTTAATGAGAAGTTGAGAGAGATTGTGATTCTGTCAATTTCGGTGATGTCATGAGACCAATTGATATAGGTACGTTGAAGGACTAAGTGTTTGAGTGCGACTATTAGAAGGGAAAGGTAATGGCATACAAATCGAGTTGTGTGGCTTCTTTGTGCTTGGTCTTGAATGGGTTGAGTGGTGTCGGTGAGGGTGTGGCGCTGGGATTTGGGGTTTTTGTTTTAAAAATAAGAAAATTCAAGAAATGTTTAGAAAATACTTGAACACCTTGAAAACTAAATTTTGAAAACCCTTTTTATGAAAAATGGAGTCGCCACTTGATTTTTAAGAAAAATCAAGAAAAAAAATAGGCTACTGATATTTAAAACGTTAATTAGAGAAAACAAAGGTTCAGGGGTTAAGGTACGAACTGGGAAAGATATTAGGAACCCCATTCACCCAACCATGAGGTTGGTCTCTACTAATCATTATCGGTTCTTAATTAGATTTTTTAAAGGCATGTAAATACAAAAGGTGGGGGCAAAGAGAGAACAACCAAAATCAAATAAGAAAAAAATACATAATATATGTATATAGAACACCAAATAAAATAAGTAAGAAAAGAAAATCTAAAATCCTACGACATGCAATTTCTAACTAAAGGATACATGAAGCAAACATGCATGTAATATTACCAAAATAGCCTAAATTAGCATGATTCAAATAAAAAGAATAAAGATATGCTAAAAAGTCACTAAATTCAAATCATACTAAAAATGAATATGAATTTGCTAACAATATCATTAAATAACTAAAATAACCTAACTTACTCTAAACATGGATTCAAATGAAGTAAATAAAAAAATATTTTAAAATTATCATACCAAATATGCATATTACCAAATAGTCTAAAATTACATTAACATGATTGACTTCTACTAGAGAGAAAAGATAAAGTAAAAAAAAAGTATATAAGAATTATTTATTAAAAGCTTAATAATAAAAATAATAATGAAAGATTATTAAACTAATAACAGAAATTTTATGTTTTTCTCCATACAAAAGAATGCTCAGTGACTTAATCAAAAGAAAAGGAAAGAAAAGAAAAGAAAAGAAAATTTACAAAAAGAAGATTAAATCAAAATTAAAAGGCTTTTTGAAAATAAAAAAAATGCTACTACACTTAAACCGAAGGATTACAATTATAAAAAAAGAAAAAGAAAGGAACCTATAAGTTTTATATGAAAATCGGACAAAATAATAAGAAAAGTGAAAGAAATACTACGAAAAGGAAAACTACACTAAAATTACGAAAAATTTATGAATTTTGATGTTAAACAGAATAAGAGAAAAGAAAAGAAAAATAAAAAAATACTATTAAAAGAAAAAGGAATTAAGCTAATAAAATATAACAAGTGAAAACAATGACTATTACATAGTAACATAACAAGAATTTAACTAAGAAATATAAAATACGGGTGTAATATTGATAATTACAACCATATAGATATGAGTGCACCAAGTATGACGATCACGACATTGTAAATCGCAATTGCCGGATATGTTGGTATTACTTTGATGAATTCAAGAGTAACAATGTGCTAAGTATAAATGTGCTATGTAAACAAAGTAAAATTAAAGTTTGTTTTTATAAAATCAATTTAACTAAACTTAATTGATCTAAACATGCTTTTCACAATTAACTAAATGTTCATGATTAAACCAATCAAAATGAGTTAACTGAATCAGCTATGTAAACAACATGAGTAAGGTATGCAGGATAAAAGGTTGAAACTAACCCAGTTACTCCAAGAGAAAGGAAATGGAGATAGAAAGACTGGGGATCCAAACAGGATACCTGGATTGCTATAATTCGGGTGAAGCCTCAAGTCGGGAAGATGTGATCAATCATCCAATCCTCAAGCAATGCTCCAATCCAAGTGTAGGTGAGTCAGGGCCAAGTAGAGCTTCGATATTGGTGGTCGATTTCTCAATACTTCGGCAGGGTGTTGGCGTCAAGGTTTGTACTCTCTTGGTACTTCAGCAGAGTACCTCTCACTCAAAATTTTATCCTGAAAATTGTACTAAGGGTACAGTATTTATAGAATTCATCAACCAATGAGGTGCTGGCACGCTTTAGGACACATCAGGCCATTTGGAGTTGGCGGTCCCCGAGTTGTGAGATGGCGATCGCCATAAAAGTGAAGTTTCCATGGGTTTCTTATGGCGGTCGCCACAATGAAGTTGGCGACCCCATGGTTCAAATGTGGTGGTCGCCACCTTGGCTAGGGTTTTTAAGAGGTTCTTATGCAGATCGCCACAATCAAAGTTGGCAATCCCACAGTTCAAAGTTGGTGGTTCAAGGTGATTTCACTGGTTTGAAGGTTTTGATCATTGAGTTCAAATCATTGAGCTTCGATCACTTCCTGAGGATTGTTCAAAAGTATCATTCCACTTGTTTTTATCATCAGATTCACTCGGATCAACCTAAGATTAGGCGGGGTCAAATTGGGGCGTTTAAAGTTGCCGCTCTTTGATATAACTTACATAGCAGCCCATGATGCAAGTTATATCAAAGTTCCAGAGACAGTATTCATTTGACCGAGCCATCAATCTAAGGCCACAAGCATACAAGCGTACATATGATGTTGGTCGTGCTCAAATTTTCATTGAGTTGCCTACATAACCCTTTACTAGGGATCAGACAAAAATGTAGTTTCGGGGCAAATGCAAGGATGCAACATACTAAACATGATGCAAATGCTCATATTATGAAAACACTGGTATGATCAAACAATCCCTAAAGATCGAGTCAATATCTAAAGGGAACACAATCAATCAAATAAGTCAAAGATCGAGTCAAGATCTAAGAACTCGGCTGTGAATAAAATAATTAAAAGGATCAAGTCAAGATCTTAGAAACTATCTTAACCAGGGAAAGCACACTCAAACTAACAGGTTAAGAAAATAACTGAAAAGTCGAGTCAAGACTTTAAAATTATCTTCATCAGAGAGAACCATGAATTAGTAGGTTGAGTCAATACCTAAGAACTCGAGACGAAACACAGGATAGAAATAATTAAAAACTAAGTCAAGGCTTAAAACTATCTTTATCGGAAGAATAACCACGAATTAATAGATCGAGTCAACACCTAAAAATTTAAGACGAAAACGGGATAAAAATAATTAAAAGCCGAGTCAAGACTTTAAAAATAAATTTATCGAAAGAAAACACCACAAATTAAAACACAACTAAGACAAGGTTTAAAAATTATTTTGAAGGGAAATAGCAGGACAAGATTTAAAAATTATTTCGAAGGAAAACATTGCATAGGTTTTTTAAAAAATTATTTTTATGGACAAACACACAAGGCTTTAAAATTATTTTTAAAGAAAAACACACAAGATCATTTTTAAAAAAAAAATATTTTTAAAGGAAAAAACACAAGATTTTAAAAATATTTTTGTAGAAAAACACACTGAACAATGACCAAACAAACCCCAAAACGTAACGATGGCACACTGACACGTAACCGCCATCTTCCATGTTGGCGGTCGCCAAGTTCAAGCTTTGAGGATGTGATGTGACGTTTGACAAGGTGGTGGTCATCGGGTTCAAACCCTTCCAAGTTGACAGTCACTACGTGGCGATTCAACAACATAGCGGTCGCCCCTTTTGGATGTAGCGACAGCCACATCAGATTGCCCACAAGGCTCCCCCAGGCGCTGGTTAGGCCCACTTCCTCATTCTCACTCTCTCTAGCTTCCTCACTCTCTCAAACTCTCTCACGCTCTCTCAAACCTTCTGTTGGTTTCTTTTACCCTCGAGCTTCTTTCTCCTTTCTTTTCTTATCATGGCTGGATACGGACATCTTGATGATATCTCCGGGGCACTGCGGGGTTCCTCTATGGGTGAGAGCTCTACTATGGGCACTTTTGGGGGCACGACTACCAATCTTCCTGCTAGTGGGGTCGCCACCACTCAGCCCTCCGCCTGACTAGGGGCGATGGATGCCCTAGCTCTTGAGGCGGAGCGCGCTTCTCGCTGGGTTGCTAAGGATGAGGCACGGGCAACTGTAGACGCTGCTGCTGAGGCCGAGATTGCAGACTTCCTAGATCCTCATGTTGGAGAGGGTCTTCCCACACCCATCGATCCACGCACATATGGTTCAGCACCCCACCGCTTGGGCCCAGGTGGGATGAGGTGCTTTGAGCCTCCTGTTGATGTCGTTACTGCTGACATCATCCTCCGAGAGCCGAACCAGCATATCTCATGCCAGCGTCCTTCAGTAGGTTCCTATGTCTCTTCTTTTTAGTATCAAAGTATGCTTTACCTTTATCACCTTGAACATAGATGCATGCCTAAGATCCCCTGTGACTTGTGATCTGTATGTATTTGATAACTATATGCAATATTGAGATCTGTGAATAACTGGACATTAAAATATGTAATCACATTAAAAGGACAAATCTAGACACTAGACAGAAAAACTAGCTAGGTACATGTGCAAAGGAGATTCTAAAAGAGTAGAGATACTAGGGTTAGGGTTTAGATGCGAACAATAAGGGGGTGATTCTTTATTTTTATTCTTTTTAGAAAATCATAAAAATCTAAGGGGTGGTTTTTTATTTTTTATTTTTTTGAAAATCACAAAAATCTAAGGGAGTAATTTTGTATTTTTTATTTTTTTTTGAAAAAAAACATAAAATCTAAGGGGGAGATTTTTTATTATTTATTTTTGAAAAAAAAAACAAAATCTAAGGGAGTGATATTTTATTTTTGGAAAAAATATAAAATCTATAGGCGTGATTTTTTCATTTTCTTTTTCATTTTTATTTTATTTTATTTATTTATTTATTTTTTTGGGTGGGGGGGGGGGGGGAATTATAAAATCTAAGGGGGGCATTATTAAAAAATCTTGAGGGGGTTTTCAAACAAATCAAATAACTAGAAGAGGCTTGCAAGAAAGATTTGCTTGGCACACCCAGGTTTAGGGTGCCTAGTCTTCTAGGGTTTAAAAGGACCAAAATATCGACACACACACACGAATTTAAGGTTAAAAGATTTACCTGGTACACCAGGACTTAGGGTGTCTAATCTTCTAGGGCTTAAGAAACTGAAGGATTGTCACACACACACACGATCCTAGAGTTGAAAGATTTGCCTGATCCACTAGGGTTTAGGGTGCCTAGTCTTCTAGAGCTTAAAAGAACCAAAGGATCGTCACACACACACGAACCAAGGGTTAAAGGATTTATCTGGTGCACCGGGGTATAGGGAGCCTAGTCTTCTAGGGCTTAAAAGAACCAAAAGATCGTCACACACACACGAACTTAGGGTTAAAAGATTTTTCTGGCGCACCAGGGCTTAGGATGCCTAATATTCTAAGGTTTGAAAGAACTAAAGGATAGTCACACACATGAACCAAAGGTTAAAAGATTTGCCTGGCGTACCCGGGCTTAGGGTGCCTAGTCTTCTAGGGATTAAAAGAACCAATAGATCATCACACACACACACGAACCTAGGGTTAAAAGATTTGCCTGGCACACCAGAGATTAGGGTTCCTAGTCTTCTAGGGCTTAAAAGAACCAAAAGTTCGTCACATATATACGAACCTAAGGTTGAAAGATTTATCTGGCACACTAGGGCTTAGGGTGCCTAGTGTTCTAAGGTTTAAAAGAACCTAAGGATCGTCACACACACACGAATCTAGGGTTAAAAGATTTACCTAGTGCGCCAGGACTTAGGGTGCCTAATCTTCTAGGGCTTGAGAAATCGAAGGATTGTCACACACACACACACGCGATCCTAGGGTTGAAAGATTTTCCTGGCGCACCAGGGTTTAGGGTGCCTAGTCTTCTAGAGCTTAAAAGAACCAAAGGATCGTCACACACACATGAACTAAGGGTTAAAAGATTTGTCTTGTGCACCAGGGCATAGGGTGCCTAGTCTTCTAAGGCTTAAAAGAACCAAAAGATCGTCACATACACACGAACCTAGGGTTAAAAGATTTGTCTCGCGCACTAAGGCTTAGGATGCCTAATCTTCTAGGGCTTGAAAGAACCAAAAGATAGTCACACACACACGAACCAATGGTTAAAAGATTTGCCTGGCGTACCAAGGCTTGGGGTGCCTAGTCTTCTAGGGCTTAAAAGAACCAATAGATCGTCACACACACACGAACCTAGGGTTAAAAGATTTGCCTGGCACACCAGGGCTTATGGTTCCTAGTCTTTTTGGGCTTAAAAGAACCAAAGGTTCGTCACACATACACGAACCTAAAGTTGAAAATTTTATCTGGCGCACCAAGGCTTAGGGTGCCTAGTCTTCTAGGGTTTAAAAGAACCTAAGGATCGTCACACACACACGAATCTAGGGTTAAAAGATTTGTCTAGCACACCGGGGCTTAGGGTGCCTAGTCTTCTAAGGCTTGAAAGAACCAAAGGGTCGTCACACACACACACAAACCTATGGTTGAAAGATTTGTCTGGCGCACCGGGGCTTAGGGTGCCTAGTCTTCTAAGGATTAAAAGAACCAAAGGATCATCACACACAAATGAACTTAGGACTAAAATATTTTCTTAGCACACCAGGGCTTAGGGTGCCTGGTCTTCTAGGGCTTGAAAGAACCAAAGGATCGTCACACACACACGAACATAGGGTTGAAAGATTTATCTGGCGCATCAGGGCTTAGGGTGCATTGTCCTCTAGGGCTTGAAAGAACCAAAGGATCGTCACACACATACGAACCTAGAGTTTAAATTTGTCTGGCGCACTAGGGCATAGGATACCTAGTCTTCTAGGGCTTAAATGAACCGAACGATCTTGGCGCACCAGGGCTTAGGGTGTCTAGTCTTTAAGACCTTAAAAGAATCAAAGGATCATCACACACACGAGCCTAGGGTTAAAAGATTTTTCTCGCCTGCCAGGGCTTAAGATGCCTAGTCTTTTACGGCTTAAAAGAACCAAAGATCGTTACACACACACGAACCTAGGGTTAAAAAATTTAACTGGTGCACCAGAGCTTAGGGTGCTTAATCTTCTAAGGTTTGAAAGAACCAAAGGATCGTTACACACACACGAACCCACGGTTAAATGATTTTCTTGGCAAATCAGAGCTTCGAGTGTCTAGTCTTCTAGGGCTTAAAAGAACCAAAGGATCGTCACACACATACAAACTTATGATTTTTTTATTACTTTTTGTATTTTTTGCATTTGACTGCTCTTATTAACTCTTCTGATCATCTTCTACTTTTATGGCTAGCCAGTACGTCAGGGGTTTCAGTGGCTCCGCCTCTGGTGTGGTGTTAGAATTGTATGATGCCCTTCCCGCTCCTAGTCGGGCTTTTGATAATGCTTCCGGCTTTGCTCAATTTATACCTTTGTTGGATAGGATGAGCAATGACCGAGTCTGACCGACGACTTTGGCGGTGAGGTGGTGGTATACCACCAACACTTTTTACTTCACTACTTTCAAGGCCACATTGACGCCTTTGGACTTTGCTATGATTACCGGCATCCGGGTTAAAGGAGCCCCTATTCCTTTTGATCCGCCCATTGCTTGCTCAATCGATGCTTTGACTTACCTACATGGCGTTGTCCTAGTTCAGATGGACAAAGACAGAATTAGGTACACCAAGTTCTTCGAGCATTTTCATCATTTTCACTGCACCGACCGAGTAGCCCTATCACCATGGTACAAATAAATATGAATTCGCTAATAATATCTTCAAATAACTAAAATAACCTAATTTACTCTGAACATGGATTCAAATGAAGTAAACAAAGTATGCTTTAAAATTATCATACCAAATATGCATATTACTAAATAATCTAAAATTACATTAATATGATTGACTTCTACTAAAGAGAACAGATAAACTAAGAATATATATATATATATATATATATATATATATATATATATAAGAATTCTATATGAAAAGCTTAATAATAGAGAAAACAATGAAAGATTGTTAAACTAATAACATGAATTTTATGTTTTTCTCCATACAAAAAATTGCTCAAAGACTTAATCAAAAGAAAAAGAAACAAAAGAAAATTTATAAAAAGAAGATTAAATCAAAACTAAAAGGCTTTTTGAAGATAAAAGAAAATGCTACTAAACTAAAACTGAAGGATTAGAATAATAACAAAAGAAAAAGAAAGGAATCTATAGGTTTTATATGAGAACCAGACAAAATAATAAGAAAAGTGAAAGAAATGCTACGAAAAGGGAAACTAACCTAAAATTAAAAAATTTTATGGATTTATATGTTAAACAGAATAAGAGAAAAAAAAGGAAAATAAAGAAATACTATTAAAAAAAAAGAATTAACCTAATGAAACATAACAATTGAAAACAATAACTATTACATAGTAACATAACAACTATTTAACTAAGAAACATAAAATACGAATATAATATTAATAATTACAACCATATGAATGTAAGTGCACCAAGTGTGACAATCACGACATTATAAATCGCAATTGCCGAATATGTTGGCATTACTTTGATGAATTCAAGAGTAACAACATGCAAAGTGTAAATGTACTATGTGAACTAAGTAAAATTAAAGTTTGTTTTTATAACTTCAATTTAACTAAAGTTAATTGATCTAAACATGCTTATTACAATTAAATAGATGCTCACGATTAACCCAATCAAAATGAGATAACTGAATCAGCTATGTAAACAACATGAGGAGTAAGGTATGCAAGATAAAAGGTTAAAACTAACCCAGTCACTCTAAGAGAGAGAAAATAGAGATAGAAAGACTGGGAATCTAAACAGAATATCTAGATTGCTATAGTTCGGGAGAAGTCTCAAGTCGAGAAAATGTGATCAATGATCCAATCCTCAAGCAATGCTTCAATCCAAGTATAGGTGAGTCAGGGTGAAGCAGAGTTTCGATATTGGTGGTTGGTCTCTCGATACTTCGGCAGCGTGTCGGCATCAAGGTGTTAGGATTGGTATACGAAAAATCATATTTTTAGTATTTAATTTTAATTTAATAAAATTAATTTTTTATTTTATGAGAATTTTTATGAACAATGTATGAGTATCATTTCTTTGTTATGCATAGATGCCCAATATTCTATATAATATTTAATATGATGTGTAGAGTATAACTTACACACAGAAGATCAGATTTTAGGTTCTTGCAGAATATAAGTTTTATATTCACAGTTTATATGGAAATGGACATACCATCGATACGACTGTAGCACAGAATTTTAGTAGGCCTGTCTTGGTTACGGGGAACAGATAATAGCGTCATCTATTGTTCTGACTCTCTATACTAGTACATATTGTGTGCATTGAATAGGACATTTGGGGTAAATAATTTTATACTGACTATATAAATTAATTCACTCTAAAGTTATTATGAATAGTGCTTATCCTCTTAATCATGAAATAATTGTTAATTTGTATATATTTAATATTTGTTGTTTTGATTCATTGGAGGGTGCGATCTTATATGGATCTATATTCCAGGTGAGTTGGATAGCGGTATTATTTATATGGCAAATATTAATAATTGACGAAATCAACATCCCGAAAGATTGGCATTGACGATACTCCCTTAAGGAAGCTTATAAGTTTTGACCGGGCCAAACCCTGCAAGTGGATTTGATTATTCGGAGATCAAATAATTTAAGCGAAAGGGCTTAAGGAATATTAAGATGTCGATTAAATTAAATTGTTTGTAATTAAATTTAATTGACGGATATCAAAAATCTTAACGTGGGAAAAAAATGATAAGCATTTAATAACAGCAGCTCAATGCTATATGGTCTTGAGATTATGGGTCAGAGTGCAATTATAGTTCTTTAGTGGTGTGAACTGTAATTCAGTATTTTATAAAAAATGCAGAAGCTACTGCTAATTTTTCATAATTGCAGATACCGTTATGAGGTTTTCTTAATTAGAAAAATCGCTGATACGTGTCTGTGTTTCACTAGAAATCTTACCCATAATTACTCCCTAGGTCATTGCTATAGCCCTATAAATATACGGGTAGGCTGAACTAGTTTCATAACTTGTCTTCTAAGACTAAAGCTGTCCTTGTTTTGCCGGTATGAGTTCTCAGAGGATTATAACTCACACTATATTCGGGAATCGCATAAGGAAATACAGTAGAAGATCTGACAGGAGCTTCAACTCGGATTCAAATCGAAGTTGAAGGTTTGACTGATAAAAAGGTATTCTTTTAAATTAACTTCGGGTGCACGGGTTTTTTTTTTATCGTTCATCTTCAAAAGTTTTTATCTAGAGCCCGTTTTGGCGTTGGCAGTCCAATAAATTTTTTTAGATAATCATTTACAAAAATAAATATCTTGGCATGTCACGCCCCAAAATCCGGGGTCACGTGAAAATCCACCAAACATCCACTTTATATGAAAATATAGGTTTTCATACATAGAAATCTGCCTGTTGAAACCAATGGAATACCCAGCAAAGTGTATCTCTCATATATAAAAGACTTACAATTCCAACATGCATACAATATATTGCCTTACGGCGTACAACACCTGCCTTAAGAAATAGGCATACCAAAAAGGAAAACTATAAAAGCCTTTCGCCACCTCCGGCACCACCAAAGCTACTCCTCATCTACAGCATCACCTGAAATGGTTTTGCAGAAAATTTTCACTTGTGAGCCGAAGCCCAATAGAAACAGATAATAAGCTGTAAAGCAGGAATATACAATCATATGGTGGGAGCGAACTCAACCACAAAACTAAAACAGGTTTTCCATCTAAAACTCTCAAGTTTTCTCTATCAGACTACACAAATCTCCCAAAATGGTTTCATTAACATAAAACCCTATTTTCATCCTTCAAACCATGCGATGCAAGTATTTCAAATAACCAACCATAGTTAAGGAAAAGCAGAAATCAAAATCATCATTCCCTCACGAAAGTACCATCGTGGAAAAGAAAAAGAATATAATCTTATGTACTGACTCCATCACAAGGGGATAGAGGTCACAACTAGAGACTCCTGCCCATTACCTAGTCCTGAATCATTTATGACCTGCTAGGTAAAAACAAGTTCTATACGGGACACCACGACGAACTACTTAATTTACAGGCGACAACCTAAGGGAACTAAGCACCCAATCATCTCAATTTACGGGGACTAACATGAAGGACCTGGGTACCTATGCTGCGCACGTTTTTGAACTTACACCGAGGGCAACTCGCGCCAAATACACGTCATCCCGGTACATTTAGATAATCTTATAAAAATTGAACTGTAGCATCAACTATAAAAACCTTTTTTGCAAATAAACATTATACACGTATATAAATCCATCCATCAACATGACCAACAGGATATTTCAAAACATTTTTTCCAAAAGCAGTTATACAACCCATGTATAAGTAAGAGATCCAATCCATGAAACCATGGAGATCAAACCAAAACATGTAAAAACATATTTTCATGCAAACGTTTTAGAAATTGAGACTCAACCCTGAGGGTTAGCTCCAAACCTCTAATTAACACGTTTCCCCCAAAGGTTTTCATAAAAACCTCCTTTGCAATCCATCATTTACCCAAGCAAACCACCCGAACCATCAAAACCAACACCAAGCACTTACACGGGGATTCAGTCGACTGGCCTAAGCCCCCAGTCGACTGAAAAACTCACTGGAAAAGAAGGGCCAAAATAAAAAGAATTTCAGTCGACTGACCCCCCTGGTCCAGTCAACTGAACTCACCAAAAGATGATCTAGTTGACTGAACTCATGAGTTCCGTCGACTGAACTCACCCAGAAAATGTTTTTTAGCTACGGGTTCACTGGTTTTTGCTTCCAAAACTCAAATTGAACCTCTAAACACCCATCAAACACTCAGTAAACACCCTCAAAGATCAACACACCCAAGCCTCTCACCACAACCTTGAAAGAAAACCCTGAAAACACACTTCCATCCACCGAAAACGCCAACAAACCGTTTTAAATCAAAACCAGATCTAAAACATAAAATCTCATTTCATGCGTTTTTAGACTGTGAAACAGCATAAGATTATATATAGTATCCTTATACAGCAGTAGAATTTGAGATCCTACCTCGTTGGGTCAAAAACCCAATGCCTCGATCTACGTGCAAATTCGTGCTTCGTCGAAATCAAATTCTATCCAAATAGATGCGTAGACCACGAAGCCAATAGCAAGAATTGGCTGTTGGTCCATCAAAAACCAAGCCTCGGGCCCCCGAGAAGTTAGAGAGAAGGCAGAGAGAAAAAGGAGGAAACTTATGAGTTATGTTTTGAAAATATCTTTTGAAAATATCTAACTCCAGATATTTATAAACCTCCAAAATATCTTTTTTTTTTTGAATTTTTAAAATTTGCACTGTAACTCCCCGCGGCCCCCGGGACCAACCTCACAGTCTTAAAACAACCAAAATATGCATCAAAACTCATATAGGCATATCAAAGCGAAAATGCTAAAAAGGCGTCAAAACACCAAATATGCATATATATCAAAATCAAACGGTACAGGGCATCACAACTCTCCCCCCTTCAAGGAATTTCGCCCCCGAAATTCACGACAAGGTCATGAGGTGAACAACTTCGAGTATCTAGCACGAACCCCAGACTCAAGCTCCCAAGTCGCTTCCTCAACCCCGTGATGAAGCCACTGAACTTTGACATAAACAATCGTTCTCCCCCGCAATACCTGTTCCTTCGTATCTAGAATATGCACAGGACGCTCTTCGTGTGGCACATCCTCATCAACTCGCAACTCAGTCCAATCTAACACATGAGACGGGTCCGACTCGTACCTTCGAAGCATAAAAACGTGAAAGACGTTGTGCATGGATGCTAACTGAGGTTGCAAAGTCAGACGGTATGCAACCACCCCAATCCTTTCTAGGATCTCAAATGGTCTGATAAAACGTGGTGATAGCTTCCTGCTACGACCAAATCTCATAAACCCTCTACGAGGCGAGACCTTAAAAAACACATGATCCTCTGCAACAAACTCTAACGGTCTCCTCCTCCAATCAGCATAACTCTTCTAGCGGCGCTAAGCTGTCACTAGTCGCTGACGAATCACTGCAATCACCTCTGTTGTTTCCTGCACCAAGTCGGGTCCCAAAATAGCGGTCTCTCCCACCTCTGTCAAACAAACAGGCAATCTACATGGCCTATCATACAAGGCCTCGTACGGTGCCATCCCAATACTGGACTAATAGCTATTATTGTGTGCAAACTCTACCAATGATAGATGATCCTCTTAAAAATCCCAAAAATCAAGAACACAGGCCCTCAGCATGTCCTCCAAAATTTGAATGGTCCTCTCAGACTGACCGTCGGTCTGAGGATGAAAAGCTGTACTAAAATTCAAGCTCCTCCCCAAAGCCACCTGAAGACTCTGCCAAAAGCGCGATGTAAAACGCGGGTCTCGATCAGATACAATAGTCACAGGTACTTCGTGTAGTCGGACTATCTCCTGAATGTATAATTTGCTCAGTCGATCCACTGAATCCCTTACTCGAATGGGAAGAAAATGTGCTGCCTTCATCAATTTATCGACCACAACCGCATCATGTCCCTTCGGCGAACATGAAAGTCCTAATACAAAATCCATAGTGACATTCCCCCACTTCCACTCAGATACAGGCAACGGCTGCAACAATTTTGTAGGTCTCTGGTGTTCCACCTTTACTTGCTGACAAGTAAAGCATCGAGAAATGAATCGGAACACATCTCTCTTCATTCACATCCACCAGAACTGACGGCGTAGGTCGTGATACATCTTCGTGCCCCCCAAATGCACGACAAGACGCGAGTGATGAAACTCATGTAGCACCTCAGCACGGCACCACTCCGGCACAAACAATCGCCCTAACAACCTCAGACTCTGATCTGAACTCACCACCCATCCTGCTGTATCTGACCAACTAGCGATGCGGTCTCGTATCATTTGAACCTCCTGATCAGTCTTCTGAGCCTCTAACACGTGTGCAACCAATGCGGGTTATGAAGTAACTGAATATAAGGTCGCACCTCCCGCTGTCTCCCCGAGACACAAATCAAACTCCCCAACATTTACAAGCATGTCCCACTCTCGCATAGCCACAGAAGCTAACGAACCGTGAGATCTCCTACTGAGTGCATCAGCTACGATGTTTGCCTTACCCAGATGGTACTACAAATTGAAGTTGTAGTCTTCCAAGAACTCTATCCATCGTCGTTAGCGAAGATTCAAGTCCTTAGGTGAAAACAAGTACTTTAGGCTCTTGTGATCAGAGAAGACCTCAAAATGCTCGTCATAAAGATAATGACGCCATGTCTTCAAGGTAAAGACCTCGGCTGCCAACTCCAGATCATGTGTCTGGTAGTTCCTCTCGTGTGTTTTCAACTACCGGGATCCATAAGCTACAACCTTGCCTTCTTGCATCAGAACACAATCCAAACCCTCATGTGAAGCGTCGCAGTACACTGTGTAGCCCAAACCCTGCTCATGAATGATCAGCACTGGTGCACTGGTCAATCTCCTCTTCAGCTCCTGAAAAGCTTACTCACAAGACTCGCTCCATATAAATGCGATTCCCTTCTGCGTCAAATGCATCATCGATGCTGCGAGCCTAGAGAAGTCCTTCACGAACCGTCGATAATAGCCTACTAAACCTAGAAAACTACGGATCTCAAAAACATTCTTCGGCCGCTGCCAATCCGTCACTGCATCACTCTTCGTCGAGTCCACTGATACCCCATCCTTTGACACCATGTGTCCAAGGAATCTCACCTCCATCATCCAAAACTCACACTTCTCGAACTTCACATACAAGCGATGTTCTCTTAGAAGCTGTAGGACAACATGCAGATGCTCATCGTGCATCTCCCTCGTGGGTGAATAAACAAGAATGTCATCCACGAACACAACTACAAAACTGTCTAAGTAAGGGTGGAAGATACGGTTCATCAGACCCATAAACGTAGCAAGCGCGTTCGTCAAACCAAATGGCATAACCAGAAACTCGTAGTGACCATAGCGAGTCCGGAAAGCAGTCTTTGCTATATCCTCGTCCCTAATCCTCAGCTGGTGATACCCTGATCTCAAGTCAATCTTTAAAAAGCAGCGCGACCACCTCAACTGATCAAACAAGTCATCAATCCTACACATAGGATACTTATTCTTGACGGTTACCTGGTTCAGCTTCCTGTAATCTATGCACAATCTCAAGGATCCATCTTTCTTTTTTGCAAAGTGCGCTGAAGCTCCCCACAACGACGTACTCGACCGTACAAACCCTTTATCTAGCAATTCCTGCAACTGCACCTTGAGTTCTCTCAACTCAACCGGTGCAAAACGATACG
>JAULJZ010183123.1:0-22113 GCA_032270985.1 Heliamphora pulchella | reverse complement strand
AATTATTTAAAATCTCTACACAATAAATAAGTCAAAAAGTCAATTCTAGTCAAACTAGCTTAATTTAGCTTAAAAGCTTACACTTATTTAATTAATTGCTATCAAAATTACGATAAATCATAAAAAGCCTAAATTAATTATAAATACATTAATATAGTAGGTTTTAGTAAGTTTAGGTACATAAAATTAATATTTTATGCATTTATATTCACAAAAATGTACCAAAATATAATTTAAAATCCTAATTAAATATAAAATCAGCTTTTTAGTTCCCCAAACAGCCCCAGCCGAATTCCCTTGCTGCCATGGTCTAAATATGTCTCCCTCAAATAACCCCCACCTCTCATGCAACCAATCAAAATTCAAAAAAATTCAAAAATTACTTACATGCAATAATTAACCTCCATTAAATTTTTTATTCTAAAAATACACCCAAACACTCTTCTCCCATACACACATTCGGCTGAGAGAGAGTGAGAGGGAGAAACCAAGAGTTTTCCAAGTATTTTCAAGAAGGAGAGGAGAAGAAAAGAAGAAGGAAGAAGAAAGAAGGAAAGAAGGAAAATCCAAGGAAGGTGCTATAAAGCTAAGTCCAACCCTCTTATAACCATTTAAGCTTCAAATAAGGTAAGCAACTCCCTTAAACCTTCTTATATTCTCCCCCAAGATACCCCTCAATCCATCTCTATAAGCAACCCTAAAGGAAAGAAACAAAAATAACTCAAAAAGGCGTCGTATGAGTGATTTAGGGACTGTTTATGTATGAGTAAGCCATGTATGTATTTGCATGTGTGTATCTTTGAGTTTTATGGCCTAAACATGTTCTGGACTTTTGGTTTATGTGAGCTTATAACATGCATGCAAAGAAAACATGTCAAAAATATACACAACATAAGCTAAGCAATCAAAACCCTAAGTAGCCTGATTTTCTGGACTTACTCATTTTTTGCCACAAATTTTAAATTAACATAACTAAATGTAGAAAAATGATATTGAAGTAATTTTTGTGTCCAGATCTATATTTTTGAGTTCTCTTTCATACAAAATTGATTTGAAGTGATTTTGTTGAGTAGAACTCCAGATATCTCATTTTTTCGAAGAGTGTCAGATCTTGACCATTCTGAGTTGCAAACCTAAAAACCTTGGATTAGAATGAGAACCGAGCTTAGGTCAAAACACAAAACTTGCAGAGGACACATTTATACTTCTGTCCACCAAACACGAGCTAAAAGTACAAAGCCTTTATGGGGAAAAAGCCTTCCCAAAGTCACTGTTAAGGTTTAGTGACTGACAGACCTCTCTGTCACACATTTTTGTTAGACTTAAAACCTATATTTTTATAAGCTAAATCCAAAAGTAGTAAACATGAACTTTATAGCTAACATGTTAAACTAGTAACTGAGAAGAAATAACCCAAAATACCCTCGAATGATACCCCAAAAATTTTGAGCATTCTTTGTTAAAAACGCAGTCTGCAGACCCCTTTTAGGCTGACTGAACCCATTTTATAATTTGGCCAAAATCTCAAACTTTTTCCAAATAACCAGCCCTAACTCAAAACATGAAACTTGTAGGGGGAACTTTAAAATAAAACCCCACAAAAAATCAGAGCCATAGCCCTTTAATTGATACCCCAAAACATGGGCCAATAGAAGCTCAATTCCTATGTATTTATCTGTAAATTGCTGAACCATTTTTACTTAAATAAAATAAATGACCCCCGTGCCTTAGGATCTAGTATTAGTGATAAACATGAAAGTTGTAGAAAATAATTTTATCTAATTGGTGCTAAAATTTCAGAAACTAAATAAATGTCTAAGTGCTTCGAAACACTGTCACAACCTTAAAACTAGCAATTAAAACTTGTACTTAAAATTGGCTAAGTGTTTGAATGGTGTGTTGCTTATGAGACTTGAGTGTGTGAATCTTATATAAACTTTGTAAGTAACTAGTGTATGAAAATGATGCTTTTGATGAGATGAACTTATGCCAATGGTTCGAGTCTATGTTGTTAAGTTGTGGTTATGCTTCACATGCTTGTACTTAATGTTTTAGTAAGTTGTACTATGTGCCATGTCATAATTATATATACCATGCAACGTTTAATTATACACGAGAGGCATATTGCACGTCATGGACATTTCTCCATTTCATCTTAGGTTATCGGATTCCCCTTCGTATCTTTCGATTGGGTTGGGTGACATAGAAATCAATTATTCAGTGGTTGTGGATTTAGGGCGTCCCAAGTTGCCATGTTTAATATTGAATTGGAGGTTTGTATTATAAAAGGAGGATTTAGGCACCATGGGTTTGTCACTAGCTTTAATTAGACTTTGGGTTGACGCTTAACAAGCATCCTAGTGCTCAAGGTGGGACTGCCGGCCCGGATAAGGGAGGCTACTAAAAACTGGTTGGCCTGCCTCCACGCCATTACCATTGAGTAAAACGGTTGAGGCATGTAACCAAGGCGAGCGTTTACCTTTCGCAACGAGGCTAGGATAGGTTAAGTGATCAATATACCATCAAGTTTACTTTGCAATTCCCGGCGTGGAATTCGTGATACTGTTCTGGAAGTACTTGGGGTTGGGCATTTGTATTGCATTCATCTGCATCAGCACTCACACTTCTGTTCTTATATGTACTTGTCCTGTTAAAAATGATAAACTGTCTATATCTCTGCCCTTTTAAGATTGCATTGGGTATTATACGATATGTATTGTAGAATATCTTGTCGTGAGTTTGTTAGACGGTTTAGAGAATTTGCTTCTAGGCTCTGACTAATGGCATTCGTGCCACAAGTCTAGAAGAAGGACCCTTTGAGAAAGACGTGTTCATCAAGGAAGAGGACTACGAAGAATGGAGAGTGGCAGGAGCAGGTCAACACCAACGACGCAGTTTGAAGACGTAGAATGTTTACTTTTTGATCTTTTGTTCAGTTTTCCACGAACATAATGTAACTTTTGTTAAGCTTTCTGGATGATCGTACTTATTAAGTATTTTGAACAATCTCTGAACCGTTAATGATGTAGTAGTTACCTTATGTATTTATGAACATTCAGCAAGAATAAGTCCCTTATTTATAATTACTTATGTCCCGACATGCCCGGAGAACGGGTGTCACATTTGGTATCAGAGTCTAGATTTAGTGAACCTTCAGACCTTGGGAAAGGGGAGATCGCGAGTTCTGTAGTGTAGAAAACTCTATAGAGTTTCTGTACTATTAAGTTATCACGTATAATTTTAACGACTTAAAAATCTTTAACTTAGGGTTTTCCCTATTTTTCTTCCTTTAGAATGGCGTTCGACGCAGAACCAGCTGGGGACCGTGGGCAACATCGAAACCAGAAGACTCAGACTCGGAGGAAGAACCTGCTGAAGAGCAAGACCCAGTAGATGTGTTTTCGTTAGCATGGATGTTTCCGGATGGGTGGCCAGCCCAGGGGGAAGAAGAGGTCGAGGAAGTAAACGAAGAACCTGGTGTAGTAGGAGACGAGATGGATTTCGGAGCCGACAATGAGGAGGGACTTGAGGACGACAACGATAACGAGGAGCGATCCAACAATTTCATTTATAATCCACTAGAGGCGCCACCACCAGAGCCAGATGATGATGAAGCAACGGACGCCGTAATCTACTGGAGTTGCCAGGACTACTGTAAGGACTATCGCATCGGAGAGCGAGTGTATACGAGGGTGTTTCCCGAAAGGACGTGGAAGTGGAAAAAGCCAAAATCTTTTTCGAGGTACATGGGTCTGCTAAGGGTATTGGAGAGGTGTGACGAGACCACCTACCGTCTGAAAGTACCACCGGGATTCAAAAGGCTATTAGAGGATAGGATGGATGCAAAGTGGATGCAGACACAGAAACCAAGGGATAAGAGAGGGATCATTAACTCGCGTAACCCGACAATCGACTTCAACAATTCAAAAACGTACCTAGAGATACCGGTTACCATACTCAACAGACCCATGTACCTCGAAAAAGATTTTGGCATGGGGCCGAAGGTGTTGAGATATTGGAGACCCGGTTACCATACCCCAGAGGTATTGGAGAGGTGTTGAGATACCGGTTACCATACTCAACAGACCCGGTTACCATACTCGTATGGGGCCGAAGGGCTTTTGGCATGTGGAAGTGTAGTGGCGCTGCTACGTCATTTACAAAGCAACTTGGGAACACGAGGCAACTGTTTGCCGCTTTTATCCGCATTTGTTTGTTTAGGCTTTAGTACGTTAGGCGTTGTACTTTTTCTCTTGTTTGAAGGTTGTGCGTATGTTATGTGAACTTTTTGAGAACCTTGTACCAGTTACATGTTGAATAAATTGCAGGTATTCATTGTTAAATTCTTTATAAACTATCTCAAAATCATAAGCTATCTCATAATCTCAAACTAAATCTACAATATCCCAAAAACATGAAGACAATTAAGAATGGAAACAACCCCCCCTAATCTTGACACTCTCTTAGATAGTTAATAGACGATTAAACCCCAGTTAAGTTGACCAACCCCAAGATGATAAAGCACTCAGAGTAGCATAAGTTTTGAGAAATGCCGTTCAAATCCCGCAACTTCACCCTTATTAATTTCTTTTCCCAAACCCTTGTATCAACTTCTATACCGATTAAAAATTTTTTTATCTTTGCTTCCTATAACACCGGTCGTCAACAATGCTACCCTGTATCATTCGTAGGTAATCCTTCTACACCCAAGTCTTGTTTGTAACCCTATTGGGAAATTTCTCTTAGAAAATACCATTATCCTTTAAGTTTTCCTTAGCTAAGTCATGCCTCCACCTTTGATTGTCCTTCAATACACGCCATCATCCTTGAACAAGCTCTCTATTCGTAGAACTGAACGTCGTTCGGTATTGCCAAGATCCTTCACCACCATTCGTTCCTGACTTTGACACCACATCCGACTGAAGCAATTTTGTAAACTCTTGAGATCCTAACCTGGGGAGTTGACTTGGATGCTTGAATTGAAATACGTTAGGCCGACGTAATTTCAGGGCAAATATCTATTTTAGCTACCCGTTGCTTAAACATACCTTTTGTCAAAGTCTGATACTGCACAAATTGGCCCCGAGAACATCCTCCTTGTAATATTCATTAATTGCTGATTTCTTATCTCTAGTGCATCTAAGCTCCAATCGATCTCTCGACCCGAGCCAATGATGATTGTTTTAACTATGAAACCTTGCCCAAATTTAACCTATCCCTGAACCATCTGAGTTCCACCCTAAGTTACTCTAGTCCCAGTTATGTTCTGTACCATTCAAAATCCTCAGCTAAACGCTTATCTAATCACTACCTTATGGTCATTTTTTTTAAACCGGTAAAATTGAGCTGACCATCCTTATTGAACTCCATGTATGTTTTTGCCTGTTAACCCTCAAAATCCTGCCCTGTAGATCTATGAGTGACTACGACGAACGTCAGAATAGTACATTATTAGGCTTTAACGCTTTCACGGACGATTAGGACAATGCACGGAACACTCTTAACACCTCTTCAAATCATAGCGCAACCTTTCCTCAACATTACGACTCAAAGCACCGTCAATGCTCGCGTTTAACGAGGTTTTGAAGACCGAAACCCTCGACTACAAGAATGGTTAAGTAAAGGGTTTGTTCAACTAATTACACCTTTTCAAAGGACCCGACAAGTAGAGCTATGTCATCAATAATCTGCAGTTAGGAACAATAGTTTCACACTACGGGACTCATGACATCACTATGTGACAAAGTTTAGACTTTCCCAGACTAGTTCACAGTGGACCTGTAAATCCAACAAATCGGGAAGCAAAAGATTTATACCGACAGTAGAAAAGTGGAAAACAAGAGACATGCCCCGAGTTTAGGACAACCTTAGTATACAAATAAAGAAAGAATATCTGTACGTATCAATATTCACGTCAACCTTTCTCACCAAAGTAATAGTATTCGAATTCAGCCATCCCCACTTTCAATGGAGAATTTCTGACAATGATATGAGCATCAGGAGTTTGATGAAGAACCAGAATGGATTACGTGACTCAATATTTACCTCAGACATACCGTTTATCCCATTTAATTGTCCTAAAGTGACCAACCACCGGAGAGAAACGATCAAATCAATGGAAGAGACATTCAAACTCTACGAGCTAGAACGTGAAGGACAACGGTGGAAACTAAGAGAAATAATACAGCACTTGGAAAGGTTGGAAAGCATTTGATTACAGACTTTGTCACCAGGATTTGTCAAAGATCGCCTCAAGAGAACGATAACATTCGGATTGTAATAAATTACCTTATTAAGGCCACCCGCTTTCTATTGATTTTACCTCACGGCGTATTAATAGCTACAAGAAAAAGTATATCCATTAAATTTTATACCAATGAAAGTTCTTTTCCATACCTAAATGAGACCCACATCTCACCTGGGCAATAAAGAAAACACTCAGTTTTGAACCATCAAAAGTATGTTAAGAGTAGGTGTAAAGGAGATTGAAGGAAATCCTTATTTTCGGCCAAAACTGCTTACAATAACAAGCTTTCAACTAGCCTTTGCCATCATATAAGGTTTTGTGTGTGAACAACACGGCAAGATTATTAGTATACGGAATAGAAATAGAAAGGAATTGATTGCTTGGAATAGATCTTTTCTAGTTAATGAAGTGAGACCCAGAATGCAATAATAGAAATTCATATAAAACCTAGAATGGTAGCCCTGTTGTGATGATCTTTGAAGAACGATAGAATCTCAATGAATAAGCCTTTTCTTACTAATAGGGAGATTGAGTATCATGCTTTCACCTTAAAAGTAGAACCACCTTTAGCAAATAGTTCAATGACCCTTTTTCCTTTTCTCTTCCCTGAAGATGGCGGAACAAAGACAGAACCACGAAAGTTCAGTGAGGGTAAATGGAACCAAGGAGGAGCTAGACATCCCGAGCCTAGCACAAATCTTGTAAGACCTAGTAGCCAATTTGGATCAGACACAAGGAAGGGCACTCTAGGAAGGATCATGGTACTTATCAGACTTAAGAGTACAAAATATCCCAATACCTGAGAAGAAGAATTTTTTTTCGAACAATTGAGATTTGGATTAAGGCTACAAAGCAACAACAACCAACAGAAAGAGTTTGCTATAGGTGTAACCAGCCAGAATATAAGATGATGCACTACCCAGCAAGAATTGGAAAAGACAATCAAGGAGGACCACTACGGAATAACAAAAAGATCATACGCTCGAAACCTTACTCTCAAGGTGACTAACGAGAACAACTAGGAAAAAGGGCACCAAAATTAAAAATCTGCTATCAATGCCATAAGCTCGGACATAAAAGATTTGAGTGCCCTCAATGAAGAGAATTAAACTACAACCATCGTCAACCAGAACAGAGTTGCGAAGATCAAACAAAATTGTTGCAGCGAGAAACAAATGGTGTGAAAAAGGTGGTTCAACCTGGCCAACTAGAGAGTGATGAGGGAAGTGTCTGCTATTCACAAGAGACATGCTCAACGATCTGCTTTAATTGTAATAAGCTCAGACATAAGAAGTTTGAATGCCCGCTATCAAGGGGAGGAAACTATAATGTTCGCTAAAAGTGAATGGGTAGTTCGGGATGGACGATACAACTCGACCAACAAGAAAACCAATAGGCCAGAGACTCGCCTTCCCAGGAGAAAAAAAGAGAGTATTCGTTAATATCGGAGGTACGTCCGAATCCGCAAACTCTAAGATATACGTTAGTTAGACTTGTTGCATTATCTCGAGAAATGATACGCTTGAAGGACGAAGGCTTTTAGGTTAGCACTAGACAAACAATTCTCGTTCCACAAGTATGCGATGTGATTATTGAGAATTTTGTAGTGATCGATTTAACAAATTAGTAAGATTAAACAACCGTTTTTCTCAAAATGCTAAACGTATAAATCCGACCTTGTCCAAACCCTCAATAACGAGCAACTCAAAGACACAACTTCGAAGAGAAGAGATACAAGTAATCATCCACAACCTTTCGCATGAAATTTTGAGGACGAAATTTATTTGGAGGGGTAGATTGTAACACCCCGGTCCGAACCTTAGTAGTAACCACGTAGATTATAACAACCCAGCTCAAACCCTAGCATTAGTGATGGATAAATTATAAGAACCCAAGTCGCCACATGAACAAGGAAAAACCCTAAGTAACCCGAAACCCTAATTTTGACTCGAAAATCCTAAAAAGACCAAATGCTCAGAGGCCAAGCTATAATACTTAGGAAAGTCCCGGAACAACTTAAATTAAGTAAATAACAAAAACTACTAAATTAAAAATCAAAATTTTTCATAATTAGGGTAAAATGACTATTTTGCCAATAGTACAGCAAAAAATCCTAAAAATATAAAATTTGACACATGGACACCCAAAATCAGATATTTATATATAACTAATTGATAAATACAAAATAACAACAAAAATGATCAAAATTCCCTTGCATGGCCGGCCACCTAGGAATTTGCGCCAAAAGCTATTTTTTTTTACCTTTTTAAGCTTAAAAGTGAGAAAAAGATGCATAAATTAAGCATTATTTTAACCCAATACTTTTTATACAAGTAATATACATAATAATATAATAATATAGCGAAACAAAAGCAAATAAATAATTATTTAAAATCTCTACACAATAAATAAGTCAAAAAATTAATTCTAGTCAAACTAGCTTAATTTAGTTTAAAAGCCTACATCTATTTAATTAATTGCTATCAAAATTATGATAAATCATAAAAAGACTAAATTAATTATAAATACATTAATATAGTAGGGTTTAGTAGGTTTAGATACATAAAATTAATATTTTATGCATTTGTAATCACAAAAATATACCAAAATATAATTTAAAATCCTAATTAAATACAAATCAGCTTTTTAGTTCCCCAAACAGCCCCAGCCGAATTCCCTTCCTACCATGGTCTGAATATGTCTCCCTCAAATAACCCCCACCTCTCATGCAACCAATCAAAATTCAAGAAAATTCAAAAATTACTTACATGCAATAATTAACCTCCATTAAAATTTTTATTATAAAAATACACCCAAACACTCTTCTCCCATATATATATTCGGCTGAGAGAGAGTGAGAGGGAGAAACCAAGAGTTTTCCAAGTGTTTTCAAGAAGAAGGAGAGGAGAAGAAAAGAAGAAGGAAGAAGGAAGAAGGAAGAAGGAAGAAAGAAAAATCCAAGGAAGGTGCTATAAAGCTAAGTCCAACCCTCTTCTAACCATTTGAGCTTCAAATAAGGTAAGCAACTCCCTTAAACGTTCTGATATTCTCCCCCAAAATACCCCTCAATCCATCTCTATATACAACCCTAAAGGAAAGAAACAAAAATAACTCAAAAAGGTGTCGTAGGAGTGATTTATGGACTGTTTATGTATGAGTAAGCTTTGTATGTATTTGCATGTGTGTATCTTTGAGTTTTATAGCCTAAACATGTTCTGAACTTTTGGTTTATGTGAGCTTATAACATGAATACAAAGAAAACATGTCAAAAATGTACACAACATATGCTAAGCAATCAAAACCCTAAGTAGCCTTATTTTGTGGACTTACTCACTTTCTGCCATCAACTTTAAGTCATCATAACTAAATGTAGAAAAATGGTCTTAAAGTTATTTTTGCGTCCAGATCTATATTTTTGAGTTATCTTTCATAAAAAATTAGTTTGAAGTGATTTCATTGGGTAAAACTCCAGATATCTCATTTTTTCCGAAGAGTGTCAGATCTTGACAACTCTGAGTTGCAGACCTAAAAACCTTGAGTTAGAATGAGAACCGAGCTTAGTTCAAAACATAAAACTTGTAGAGGACACATGTATCCTTCTTTCCACTAAAATTGAACCAAAAATACGAATCCTTTATGAGTCAAAAGCCTTCCCAAATTCACTGTTAAGGTTCAGTGACCGACAGACCTCTCTGTCACACATTTTTGTAAGACTTAAAATCTAACATTTTATAAGCCAAATACAAAAGTGGTAAACATGAACTTTGTAGCTAACATGTTAAACTAGTTACTGAGATAAAATCAGCCCAAAACACTCTCGGATGATACCCCAAAGATTTTGAGAATTCTCTGTTAAAAACACAGTCTGTAGACCCTTTTTAGGCTGACTGAACCCATTTTATAATTTGGCAAAACTCTCAACCTTTTTCCAAATAACTAGCTCTAACTCAAAACATGAAACTTGTTGGGGAACCTTAAACTAAAACCCCACCAAAATTCAAATCCATCGCCCTTGAATTGATACCCTAAAATAGTGGCCAACAGAAGCTTAATTACTATGTATTTCTCTGTAAATTGCTAAACCATTTTTACTTAAATAAAATAAATAACCCCCGTGCCTTAGGATCTAGTATTAGTAATAAACATAAAAGTTGTAGGGAATATTTTTATCTAATTGGTGTTAAAATTTCAGAAACTAAATAAATGTCTAAGTGCTTCGAAACACTGTCGCAACCTTAAGACTATCAATTAAAACTTGTATATAAAATTAGCTAAGTGTTTGAATGGTGTGTTGCTTGTGAGATTTGAGTGTGTGAACCTTATATAAACTTTGTAAGTAACTAGTGTATGAAAATGATGCTTTTGATGAGATGAACTCATGCTAATGGTTCGAGTCTATGTTGCTAAGTTGTGATTATGCTTCACATGTTAGTACTTAATGTTTTAGAAAGTTGTACTATGTGCCATGTCATGATTATATATACCATGCAACGATTAATTATACACGAGAGGCATATTGCACGTCATGGGCATGTCTCCATTTCATATTGGGTTATCGGAGTCCCCTTCGTATCTTTCAATTGGGTTGGGTGACATGGAAATCAATTAATCAGTGGTTGTTGATCTAAGACGTCCCTGGTTGCCATATTTAATATTGAATTGGAGGTTTGTATTATAAAAGGAGGGTTTAGGCACCATAGGTTCGTCACTAGATTTAATTAGATTTTGGGTTGACGCTTAACAAGCATCCTAGTGCTTAAGGTGGGACTGCCGGCCCGAATAAGGGAGGCTGCTAAAAACTGGTTGGCCCGCCCCCACGCCGTTGCCATTGAGTAAAACGGTTGAGGCATGTAGTCAAGGCAAGCGTTTACCTTTCGCAACGAGGCTAGGATAGGTTAAGTGATCAATATACCATCAAGTCTACTCTGTAATTACCGGTGTGAAATTCGTGATACTGTTCTGGAAGTACTTGCGGTTGGGCATTTGCATTGCATTCATCTGCATCAGCACTCACACTTCTGTTCTTATATGTGCTTGTCCTGTTGAAAATGATAAACTGTCTATATCTCTACCCCTTAAAATTGCATTGGGTATTATACGATATGTATTGTAGAATATCTTATCGTGACTTTGTTAGACGGTTTAGAGAATTTGCTTCTGGGCTCCAACTCATGGCATTCGTGCTACAGGTCTAGAAGAAGGACATTTTGAGAAAGTCGCATTCGTCAAGGAAGAAGACTACGAAGAAGAGGGAGAGTGGCAGGAGCAGGTCAACCCCAACGATGCAGTTTGAAGATGTAGAATATTTACTTTTTGATCTTTTATTCAGTTTTCCACTGACATAATGTAACTTTTGTTAAGCTTTCTAGATGATCGTACTTATTAAGTATTTTGAACAATTTTTGAACCATTAATGATGTAGTAGTTACCTTATGTATTTATGAACATTTGGCTAGAATATGTCCTTTATTTATAGTTACATATGTCCCGAAATGCCTGGAGAACGGGGTGTCACAGACACTGCCCACCTGTCATATGCATAGATGGCACCCATCTATACAGCAAGTACAAAGGAGCAATGCTTATCGCGACCGGAGTCACAGCCGATATAAAGATGTTCCTGTTGGCCTTCTCTATTGTAGATGAGGAGGCGACTGAGAGTTGGACCTGGTTTATCATCAACCTCAAGAAGCATATTGTCCTCGACAGGGAGGGGGTAACCTTGCTCTCTGATCGCCACGTCGCCATCAAAATGCTATTGCCCAATACTGGGAGAACCCAGCTATTCGACCAGTAGGGCATCATAGGTATTGTATCCGACACGTGTAAAGTAACTTCAACGAGAAGTTCAAGAACTAGCCACTCAATTCCTTAGTTTGGGTCGCTGCCACGGAACATCAAAAGAAAAAGTTCAACATGAAGATGGAAGAGATCAAGGGTTTGAGCGAGCCAGCGTGGAGATGGCTGAGTCCTATAAATCCTATGAAATGGACTCTTTCCCATGATGGTGGTGCTCGTTGGGGGGTGACGACCACGAATTATGTTGAGACTTTCAATGGCGTATTGAAAAGAGCTCAGAATATGCCCATCACTGCGTGTGTGGAAACTACTTTCCATCAATTGGTTAAGTATTTGGATAGAATGAGGAGTCGTGCTGAGAACATGCACCAGAATAAAAATGTATATCCGGATTCAATGCAAGAAAAAATCATTCACAACCAATAGGTATGCAATTAGCATGACTTGATACCATTTAACAGGTAAATTCTATTTCTATTACATTTGTTGGAGACGTATGAAGTTATAATAATATAATGTACATATTGATTGACTGTAATTAACAGGAGTCTGGGGGTGTACGAGGTAGTGAAGGCAATTCGACAAGGCAGAGGTCAAAACCGCCACATAGTCCACATATATAACAGAACATGTGATTGCGGTAAATATGAGATTTACCACTACCCTTGTTTGCACATGTTTGTTGTTCTTGCTGTCCTCAGAGTAGATGCCTTATTTCTGATTGTACCCGAGTATTCGATGTCAACATACTTGCAAGTTTGGCAAACGAAGTTACAATCAATGCCACATGAAGATTATTGGTCGACGCCAAACTTCTCGGTGGTCATCGCAAACCCGAACTGTATAAGGCTTGGAAAGCTAGGACCTCCGCAACATAGCCAAATCCACAATGAGATGGACATACCAAGACAACGTATGTCGAATCATTGTGGTATTTGTCAGCAAACAGGGCACGATAGACGGGCATGCCCCAATAGGCCACGATAGGTTGATATGAAAATGACATGCGATCGGTTGTTCTGATCGAAGCTGATGTTTGTATTGTTCAATATGTGTTTATAATAAGAGTCATGCTCATTTATAGCATTTTGATTATATATACTATTCAATTTCACGAAAAGGATCATTAAATTGCATTATCTATTTTTAATACTTGTTGATACAAGAAAACAAAAGTAAGAAATTTTAGAAAAATAATATTAAAAATCTAGACTTTTGCTAGTTGTTATACTTAAAAATCCAAATAATATAACTGTGTTTTCAGGGTTTGCTATTGACGTAACTCTTCATCTAAGCAGGTGGGATTCATATACTGTCAGATGTTAGAGTAGAGGGCTTCATGACGAACTTCTACAAATCACGTGGCAACGCTAGCAATTCTCCAGTCACTCCACACTGAAGTCCCCTATAAATATCAACCGTTGTGATTGAGATATATATACCTCTAGCCAATCGAACCAATCCAACATATATGAACATGGTGTTGACATATACAGTGCGCGACATCTTCGTTGCTACAGGTCGTAGTTGGGTTGGTGATGATGACTTTGTATACCCACTAGATCTTAGCCTCCGCTACAGTCCAAACAGTGTACATACCATGCGATCCAAGTTACAATATCGGATTACGCAATCAGAGATCCTAGTGCATAACTGCCGAGCAGCTAGTGTTCGAATCCCACGACAACTAGGGAAGAACATGCCCACTGATACTAGTCAACAGTTGCAGATGTTTTTGCATCATTTTCGCGAAGAAGTTAGTCGCATGCAAATGCAGTTACACAAGTTCACTTGTGAACAGATAGCAAAGGAGCGAGAAGAAGAAGGTTTACTGCACGATGCGTCATTGTACCACAATTGGAGCATGGATGCTACCTACCAATCGGATATTGAAATGTCAGATGATGATGGAAGTACATGATGTGCGGTTGTATTCTATAATGCAGAATAATACTTTATCATGTAAGTTTTAAAATTTTAGTGCTGAAAGATGCGAACAGTCATTTCTGAAAACAAGAGATTTTCAAGAGAAATTTAACATTTCAAATGTAAAATTGAAAACGCTTTTCATAAAATCTATTTAACAAGAATGAAAAATTCAGAATTCCCATTTATCGAAAATCTCATTTTAAAAAAATATTTATATTGATTTTTTCAAAATAATGTACAGTTAACTTCTCTCGTTAAGACGATTCGAAAAAATATTTTTAAAATCAAAATCTAAAAAAAGTTCAAAAAACAAAAAATTTAGCTAATAAGTTATATTTTAAGTTGCTTATTTTTTATCTTTACTGAAATGTTTTCACTTTTGACAATTTTTTTCTTCTTTTTTTATTCTTCTCATCGAGATAATTTAGAAAAGTAAAAATATTTTAATTTAATCAAAATATAAAAAATTTAAAATAAAAACAAAAATATATTAAATTTACAAAATGTAGTCCACATAGAGCCTTTGTATTATCAACAAAAATATAGAATGTGGAAAACTTGAGAAATAACCAAAAATTTAAAAATGAAATAAACTTAACTTAGTTAAAATAAAATTTTAATTAAACTTTGAATAATTAACTAAAAATTAATCATAAATATTATTTTATTCTTGTCATCAAGAAGAATGAAAAAAAAAACTTAACTAAAATTTATAAAAAAATTGAAAATATTTAAAAATCAACTGAAATGTTTTCATTTTTGATACTTTTTTTTAAAATTTTTGTTATTCATCTCATCGAGATAATTTAGAAAAGAAAAAATATTTTAATTTAATCAAAATATAAAACATTCAAAAAAAAATAAAAATATGTTAAATTTACAATATGTAGTCCACATGGGACCTTTGTTTTATCAACAAAAATATAAAATGTGAAAAACTTAAGAAATAATTAAAAATTTAAAAATAAAATAAACTTAACTTAGTTAAAGTAAAAATTTAATTAAGCATTGAATAATTAACTAAAAATTAATCATAAATATTATTTTATTATTGTCATCAAGAAGAATGAAAAACAAAACTTAACTAAAATTTATAAAGCAATTCATCTATGAAGAAAAACACGCATGGATTTGATATTGTAAAAAGTCTAATGAAAAATATATTTACATGAAAAGTGTTTTTTTTTAGTTTTCGAATATATTTTTATAATTGAATCCATTTATTACATAGAATTCGTCGAGTTTCTTATTTGTTAAAAAAAATTAGATTGATTTGATAACTGCAGTTAAATGATTAAATAACATTTGTTTAAAAGTCTTTTTTTTTAAATTTTAATTTTAATTTATATTATTTATAAAAGAACATTATGCGATAACTTAGCTACAAGTATCGGGTCAACTTAAATTTTTATATGGATAATAAATTTATTGATTTTTACGTAATAAACGGATCCGATCATAAAAAAATATTTAAAAACTAAATTAAAAATATGAATAAAGTTTAACTCATTTGAGATAAATTTGTTAAAAATATGAAATCATCACATACATTAACTCATCTGGCCTAAAAGCGTGTTTATCAAAGACGTTTTATTCTAAAAGCGTGTTTGCTAAAAACGATTTCATTGAAAATGAATTTTAACATAAAACATGTTTATCAAATACGCTTTAATAATAAACTTGAAAGTATGTTTGGCAAATACGCTTTCATTGAAACTGAATTTTAAAATATAAGGTGTTTACCAAACACGCTTTATTAATAAATTTGAAAACGTGTTTAGTAAACACGCTTTTATTAAATTTATACCTAAAACGTGTTTACTAAATACGTTTTATGTATAAATTCAGAAAACGTGTTTGCTAAACACGTTTTTATATTATAATTTTCATTTCTTTTGAAGTTAAGCTTAAAGTGTGTTTAACAAACACGTTTTTTGTTAAAGCGTATTTTCTAAACACGCTTTTACGTAAGTTGGGAATTAAGTTTTAAAATTCCTAATCTATTAATTAAATTAAAAAACTAACGTATTTTGATAAATGAGCCTACATTCTCGATGAATATTAAGGAAGGTGCTTGCGGAGAGAGAGAGAGAGAGAGATCCAATGCTCCATTTTAGAATTGGATTGTGACTTGGAGTTTTCTGGAAAGTAGGCCACGGCCTGGCCCAGATTTAACTGGGCACTAAGCGCAATCCACTTGTGACCTATGGCCAACGTTTCTTATGCTCAAACAAACTGCCCCAAGCCCAATCTCCAAATACAAAAATATTTGCACAAAAGCTTAAAGTTGAATATTTATAGTTGTTTTGTTTAAAGTTAAAAAAATTAACTATCAATTCAGGACTTTTTTATGCATGGTGTCTTAAATTTACTTTTTCACTAAATAACTTTTTTATATATTTAGTTTAAAATCAAAAAAAATTAAAAAACTGACACTAAGCTACGTTACCAAACGGAGCCTAAACCCAACTCTTCAAAGAGAAATTAAATAAATAAACTATTTATTATTTGTACCCATTTGTGTGGTATCAAAGTTTTAAACCATTTTGGATTGGCGTAGTGACAAACTAGATAAAGTTATGTTCTCATTTGTGAAAACAAGGACTCCAAATTTTTTAAAATCACTATTAAAAATAGTAGTACTTGATCCTAAATTAGGATTTTCTGAGTTCTACCGTGCGTGATGTAGACTTATAGCTTTCACCTCTTATTCCCTTCTACTGGTGAATTAAATAAAAATCTAATAATATGTAAATCAATTCTGAATTTAAATATTTATGAATTAGTGAATATTGTGGCAAAAGAAACCTGCATGGATCTTAAAAAGATCAAACTAGAAAGGTACAAGAATGAATATATGACGGATTAATCATTTCAAAATGAAATGAATTTAATTTACGCGACTAAACGGCCGTCATATTATCTAGTGTTTTGAAAACCGGATCGTTGAGCAAATTGAAAAAGGGAATGGGCGGACGGGTCACCGGTTCAACCAGAATCGAACCGTGACGTCATAATTACATCATTTATAATTTTAAAATTTATAAATATTAAATAAAAATAACATCTAACTCACAATTCAAATAAAAAAAATAAAGACATCTCATGATCTAAGCATAATTTTAATTAAATAATTAAAATCTTCAACAAAAATAATTAAAATAAGAGCAAAAAAAAAAAGAAACTGTTCTGTAACAAACACATAGCAACACAATATTAAAAAAAGTTAAAAACCAAAATAAATAGAAAATAATAAGAGTAAAAAGCAAACGAAAAAAATAAACGCAAAAAGTTGAAGCAAGCAAGTTAAGTAATAGATGATGCAACAGTGTGGAATAGCTAAAACTAACAAGATGAAGTAAGAAAACGAAGCGCCGCCGAAAGCACTGAACAGTGAAAATACTGAAAAGTAAAAAGTTATGTGGGGGGAGGGGTTGGAAATGGGATCCTTTAAAAAAATTTTAAGTTAAAATAAATCAAAAAAATAAAATTTTAAGTTAAACACTTAAACAGCAGAAAAATATTAGGATAAATGAAAATCCACCCGATTTTCTTGAACAGGTACCGGTTTGACTGGGTCACCGGTTCAACCGCGAGTTTGGATGGTTTTCATTAAAAACACCAGTTTTTATACCTAGCCAGTTTAATGGGTTTAACCGGACCGTTGGCCGAGCCAATCACCGGTTCAACCGGTTGAACCGGCCAGTCCGATCCGGATTTTAAAACATTGATATTACCCCAATAATAGTATGTCTTTTGTGATGCCCGGCCTCTAGGCACGTTGAGACATACATATATGCATAATAAGGGTTATATTAACGCAGTCATTCATAATTAGTCATTAACTACCATATTATTAGATATCAATTTCTTTCCTGCGCAACCCACAAAAGACAAATATTGCACTTATCTATTACAAGTTCACAAAAAGATAGGAAAAATCTTGCTTGATTAGACAGCACAAAAAGGGTGACAAAAAGAGTTTCCACATTCTTTACGCGTCCCCAAGATCCTCAGGTTCTTAGTACTCAACATGTTATGCAAAATCTTCTATGTATTGTAATTCTTCTTCTTCACCTGCGGCATTAACGCCGTGCATCGGAGCCCAGAAGAAAACTTCAAAAACCTACTAGTCTAACTCGAAACACAATCCAACCAAAGAACACTCTGCAACATAACTTTCATACATTTAACAATTTAAGACTTGGTTAAAATAAGCATAGCAGTCATTGAGGCATATAAGAAATGTCAAAATTGTATAAGAAGTAATGACGGTGTATGCTATGATATACCCAACCCAACTCCTGACTACAAACCAACGACCAATGGAATTCTGCACTGGGAACTCAAGTGTAGATTTTATCTAAAGAGTTAAGGATTAAAGCCATCAATCGAGCCTTGTTGTGAATAATAACCGCATCACTAAGCTTCATGTTACAGCTGTTTTATTCAATCACAATGGCGTGGGGTCGGGTGCCAACTCTGGGTCTTATACAAATGCCCCCACCTTAAGATTTGTAGATGATTCAAAAAAGTACAAATTATCGATGAATTAAAACCCGAGTTACTCAAGCATAAGATCCGAGTGAATGGTGCAAGCACACGGTTCGGAAGTTACCACACGGTGCTTAGCTTAACCTATGCGACATCCCATCTTACAAGAACTAGGGAATCGTCTGTCGCAAAGGAGTCTGGAAGACTGGTCACCAATTTTACACCAACTACTCGAGCGAAAAACTTGTGTATGGATCGGGTGAACGGCTCAATTAAATGGTATGACTATTGACTATTGAACGGCTCAAATAAGTGGTAAGACCAATTGCCCAAATGACAAGTCAGAGTAACTCAGTAACTGAGCCACTCGATGATTAAGTGACTCGATAGTTGAGTCACTCAAAGAACCCAAGTAGCTCGGATTAATCCGGGCCTATCAAAAGTCATGCTGCTCGCAGAGGCAAATAAATCACTTTGTCGAGTGGATCGAAGGGACACAAGAGGCACGAGTGGCCTAATGATCAGACGGTTCTATGGGTTCGGGATACTTGAACATGGAAAGGTCGAGTAACTTAGACTAGAGTCGCTCGACTCTAAGTCACTCGAGTAAGGCCATATCTGTCTTATTAATGAGATACGTGCGTAATGAGGTATTCAGAATGCTCGAGCAATAAAAAGTGACCTGCTCGAGCCGTGCTGAGCTAAGTCACTGAGGTCGCTGCCAATAGCTCGGATACCGGGTATAACTATTTACTAGTTAAAGTAAACAACGTTCCATAGCACAGACTATGGAATGTAGCTCCAATTATAGACGAAGACATTCCACAACACAGACTGTAAAGCATAGCACAGACTATAACAGTAGCTCTAACTACTTGCCATGGCACAGCCCATGAAGATAGCACAGACTGTATTATTACCATGGTACAGACCATGAAGACTGTATTATTACCACGACACGGGTCGTGAAGACAGCACAGACTGTAACATAGCTCTGAATACCTAATCATGATGACATAGCACCGACTATGTGGCTCAGTACAGACTAAACAACCACGATAGACTATATGATTATAGATTGCTCTGAGAATCGAAAGACTATCCCAGAGACAATGAAGACAATGGCAGGACAATCCTGCATGGGACGTTGGGAGACATGTGGTTTGGTGGCTAAGGAAAGGGATTTGTCGAGCTACGAGGCCTACTCACTCGAGTCACTCGAGTGACCTTGAGTCACTCGACCCCAGTGGGTCGGATACTTGACCCGAGTGGGTCGGGTACCCATGTGACACTCGTCGGCCGACCTAGTTGAGTTAGACTAGAACACTACTTGGTTGATTATTGGATAGAATCTCTTGATTCCCCGATATCGCCTCTCATGATCTGATTCGATCTCTTGGAAGAGTCCTATTCGAACTCCAACATAGCTCCTCTGAGTGCTTTAAATAGGGGGGATAGCCGTGCTTTCGGATCAATCAGATTTTGATAGCAGAATACGTTCATACTGTCGGTATTCCAAACTCAGCTAGCCCTTCTCCTTCACCTAACCTTGTCTCACTCCATTTTGTGTTTTAGACTACTTTGCAAATTTTACCTCTCCATTATTGTTTATTATTTGTTTATTCCAAAAGGACCCTACATTATTAGGCGACTTCACTGGGGAAGGTGAATTTGTGAATAGTCAGTACTCGGAGCGGACTACATACGACACCAAGAACAACGATGTTATGTCAGAAGGACATTCTCACAGTAATGAGCACAACGGAGTGCCCAGAGCAGAGCAGCAGGAAGACAGTAAGCCCTAGTGGCGTTATGGGCTTACCGAACAGCTCAGAGAAAACTATAGTAAGCCCTTCAGGACTTTGTCATTCGATCCTATTGCCAAATAAGCAAGGTCGTCATTGGCGACCTGGCTTAACTCCATCTCTAAATCTTGCTAGGCCTTGGAAAGATCTAACTCTGCGGTCGCTAGAGAAGCTTTCAATTCTTTGACCCGCTGCATTACCAGGTGAACAGAAAGCTTCTTTTCTCAAACCTGAGCGAAGGACTCAGAGCGATGAATGATAGAGCGGAGTAGGTTCAGTCTCTCACGCAACCACGATAGATCTATCTTCACCAGCTCAAGATCATCAACAGTAGCGCAAGCGGCATCCAGCGAGGTTTGATCTATCTCCCCAACAGAGGAGTCTAACAGTTGTCGAATCATAGAGCTCAGTATATGAAGATTAAGGGTCGACAAAGCAGGATTTCTTAAGCCAAAGTTCGAAAAAAGTCCCCGGATGGTGAGCATGGATTACCTCTAGAAGTTGTAAGTCCGCCGAATCAACTGTATGCCCAAGGAAGAAGACGGGGTCCCGTCCGTGTGGCTAAGTCCCTACATCGAAACATTTTTCACCATAGTCTCGATCTCCACCCACGGCCTCGGGACAGGGATGTTTGGCTCGCCTTCACCTATGTGGAGATCCTTTGTGTCGGATCGTCGTGCGGATTCTCCTCCAGCATGGGATTCCTCCACCTCAGGCACTTGAAAGTTCAAAAGAGAGTCTGTATTGCAAGGAGCATCCATCCGAGCAGCATCCTTGACTTCCTCCTCAGTCGCAAGTTGAGGACCCAAATTGGCAACGCCCTCGTCAACGGACGTGTCCAAACCCGAGGTAGGAAGCGGAGGGGCGTCCTTGCTGAATGAAGACGGAGGGGCGAAGCTCTCATGACTGGGAGAGCTGGCAGAGCCCACTTTCTCCTCGATAATTTTGGTTGAACGAATGGCTGTTTGTCTCTTACAACTGGCCACTAACTGCAAGATGGAAATGTTGTCTTCTGAGTCATCACCCCAACTTGGTGGAACAAAAGTAGGAGAAGAGGAACGAGGAGGCTGTGGTAAACCCTAAAAAAAAGAGTAAGAGTATGGAATAGTTTCAATATTGGCAGAGAATTAGAGGAATCGAATTAATACCTGACGAAGGCGTTTCAAAGGTTTGCTCTCTCCCTCAGGTACTATGGCTCGAGAAGGGCCATATTCGACTCCAATGCTTGCGTTGGTCCGTTTGGCCACATGGACCATTAAACGAGTAACTCAGCCTTCATCGGATTGAAGTGGCTCGGTTGATGTGATGCCAGGAGCCTGAGCCATGTCTTGGCTGGAGGCCAAGATCGCATACCAGCCTTGAGTACCTCTGGTACGTCTGGGGAAGGGAAGCCGGCAAAAGGTGATTGACTTCAGAAGAGGCCGAACTACTGCTCTCAGTGCCTCTCTCTCGGGAAAATGGCTAAAAGAATCTAGGTTTTGTCTCCAGTATAGGGCGTGTTTTTCAGTATAACGCCCTATCCGCCCACATAAAGGTAATTCGATGACTGGGAGCTGAAAGGGTGCGATAAGATTTTTACGTAGAAAAGGTTCATAGCTACTGGCATAAGGGCATATCCCGATACAACAAATCAGAGTGCTTTGATCGAACCCAAATTGCCGCAATACCCGGTCAGGCTTGTAAGAAGAAACTCTGAAGCCCTCTTCGATGAAGAATATAAGAAAACCAGGGATGAGCATGGACCACATCGTCATATGGGAGATATCAAGGGAGGTCGCGGTCTCAAGCTGCAGGTGCTGAGGGGCGTCGAAATACCAATTGGGGGAAACAACCCCGACC
>JAULJZ010183103.1:0-22114 GCA_032270985.1 Heliamphora pulchella | reverse complement strand
GGTCCATTGCGATTGTGAGCCTACCTGTATAATCTGTCAGAACCTTTGATCCGATCTTCCATGCAGCACGCACCGAGTCAAATACTGGATAGAATATACGGACTATACATTCATATATCACAAATATAAATATGAAACCATAAATGAAATACCATCTCAAATGTTTCTTATTAATATGCCAGGGATCTAGAATAAAATACATAAAAAGCATGACTTTTCAGTATACAGTCCCAACACTTGACCTCATGGGAGGTAAGTGTAATTATTCCCAACAAGTTCTATATGTTACTACAACAACAAATGCCTCCCATTGGGGCAAGCACTTTATTTATGGGTATTAATTCGAAGGAATGAAACACCTATCTTGCGCAAGTTTTTAAAATTTTATCGAGGAGCAATTGAGGCCTATGTATACACCCTTACTACAGTATATCTATAGAATCATTAAAAAGGTACGAAGCACAATTTTTCAACATTTGTACGTGCACAGCTATATACAAACATCTAAGGCACACATCAACATCATTCATATAAATATGGAAATTAACCAACGTTTTTAAAATATTTTCCACCCTCTCCACCGGGTCATTTAAGCTAAGGTACAACCCATCGGGTTACCTCTAAACCCCAAAAACCATGTTTTTGCAGCAAAGTCATATTCTCTTTTGGTTTTCAAATCTCATTCTTTAAAAATTACATGTACAAACATCCATCAATTTTGTAATAAATCGTAGAATAGTAAAATATGCATTTATCCCAACCAAATAAGGTTTAAACAAGAAAACCCAACACTCATAGCATTTTAACGTGATAAAAAAATACATATAATCACATATAACATGCTTTTAATACAAGATAGTCTAGAATTCTATCGTTAAGAGTTAAAACTCGAAACTTTAACCGTCAGCAAAAAACCAAAGTCACCAAAATGAAAAACCACTCAGATGAATACGAAGTTCTTGGCGAGGAGAACACCACTCTACCCTCGTAAAGCCAAGATCAAAGTCTGAAGTAAGTTAAAAACTAGAGAAAAGGTAGAAGTTTTGGTATTTCTAAAAAGTGAAGCTTATAAAAGAAGTTTTGGACCAAAGTCCCATGCCACTAGCCTGCCTTTTTAGACTCCCCGCTAGACGGACTGATCGATCGGTCCTGCCCAGAAAGTTTTTTCAAATTAGGTCTCACAACCTGTAAAATCAAGTTAGCACAATCTAAATATATCCAAATCCATGATAAAATTATACAAAATTAAAGACTGCTATGATATCAATTGTTGGGGCAAACTGCCAAGATTCTAAGATTATATTTATTATTTTAGTAAAAAATAGCTAGACCAACAAACGCTGAAACTGGTTTAAGATTAAAACTTTTTAATATCGAACAATCAAAATAAAATTCGGTAATACTTCCAAAGTTAGTTTTAGGATTATACTTTTCAAAATCTTGTTCGATGATTTCGGTTGCTGCAACAATTTCTAGTCAACAATCTGCCGTAATTTTTGACTTCTAGTCAAATCTCTGACACAAGCCTTCCGCTGTATTTTCGAATGCAAAATACAAACAAAGTGTGCGCTTTAATCTATCGTGTTCTTTAAAACCTGCCTAGTCGCATGTTCTTTGGATTCACAAGATGTGGAAACCCTAAAACGTTATATGGAATATCTGGTGTCTAGATTTTATAACATCATATAAATATGTTACAGTAGGGACTTGTGGAGTAAATAAAAGATGGACTTTCTGTGAAATTACGAAATCTTACCTCAACCCAGAAGTAATTTCATAAAAATCATAAATTATAATTTATTCCACTAAATAATTATAGTTGCACGCCCATTATTCTCAAAATTGTAGTATTTAAGCTCGTGTTATTAAATGCTTATTTATTCTCACCACGTTAAGATTATTGATACCCGTCGATCAAATTAAATTACTGACAATTATATTCAATCGACTTCTTCGAAAATTTTTTAAATCCTTCCACTTAACTTATTTGACTACCGAATTATAAAATCCACCTGAAAGGTTTGACTCGGTCAAAATTTATAATTTTTTTTAAATGAGTATCATCAATTCCGATTTTTCGAAACATGAATTCTCTCAATAATTAATACTTACCATATAATTAATATTATTATCCAACTCACCGAGATTATAGACCCATACAAGATCGCATCTTATAATAAATTAAAAAATAAATATTAAATATACGTAAATAATAATTATTTCAAGATTAAGAGTATAAGCACTCATAACAAACATGAGGTGTAAATTAATTTATATAATTAGTACAAAATTAATTTTCCCAACTTGGTCTTGTTCAATACACACAAAGTGTACTAGCAAAATGAGTCGGAACAATTTCGAAACAATTATTGTTTCCTGTAATCAAGATAGAACTACTAAAATAATGTACTACAGCCGTATCGATGGTGTGTCCAATTTCATTTAAACTATGAGTCAAAACTTATATTCTACAAGAACAGATAATCTGTTCTTCAATGTGTAAGTCAAATTATATATATTAGATTAAATACTATGTAGAATAAAATACACCTATGCACAACATTAAATAAATAATGAAACGAATACATTGCCTATTAAGATTTTTATAAAATAAAAAAAAACTAATTTTATTAAGAAATAAAATTAAGAAAAATTTTGGGTTTAGTCCTTTTTTTGATAGTAGTGTTAGATTTAGTCTCAACACTTGTTTTTATTAGGTTAGGCCCCATCAGGTTTAAAATTATTTTATTATATCTAATATACCTCTATTAAAGATATTATCTATCCTGATTTAAAATCTTTTCAAATATTTTTTAAAGATAGTATATTCCTTAAATCAAGTAATATCTCTCTCTCTCTTTCTCTCTCTTTACTGGGTGAAACTACTCGTCCCATAACACATACAAATGATACATTTTTAAAATTATTTCACTATACACATAAATTTGATATATTTACATATCATTAGTGTTGATATATATTTCAACTGCTCGCAACCAGATGTGACCATTGATACATTTATCAATGGTTAGTAGAAATGTTTTCATAAAGAACATAAACTACCAATACATTTCAACTCTAGTTCACCACGCATATGTTACTGATATATTTATCAGTATTAAGTATCTATTGCAATATCTTCTTATAACATAGTTTTAAATTGATAAAATGTATCAGTGGTTTAGAGAAACTGTGTGCATTTAGCAATAATATTCAACTGATAATTATATTAGTGTTCAACAAATAAGTGCTTTTAAAATTGTTCAACACAGAATTTACAATTGATAATTGTATCAGTTGCGTACTGATCATTTAAAGAATATGTATCAAAAAAATCATTGTTGTTGGTGAAAGAGAAAGAGGAAGAGGGGCGGCGGCGAACTAGAAACACCATATTAGAGAGATGGTGGCAGATCAAATCTCATGCAAATCAGAGGGGGAGAGAGAGAGAGAAAGAGAGAGAGAGAGATCTAGAAGGTTAACGACGGTGGAGAGAAGTAGAGGCGGTGGAGCAAAGTGGTCAGCGCGGACTGATTTGGAAGCAGCGACGGCAGAGTAGAGGATGAGGAGGAGCAATGGCGGAGGATGAGGAGCCGGCGGAGGAGGACGAACAGAAGGAGGAAGAAGACTAATCTGTTGTGCCTCTTTATCAAGGAAGATATCATCCCAAAATAACAAATAGTGTAACTAATTCCAAAAATAAACGGGACTAGAAAATTCTCCATTACCATGAAAGATATTATGATATTTGGTTACATCATATAATCACATGAATTAAATGCTGAAGGTATCACCACCTCCTATAAGAAATATTGCATCCTATAATCAAGAAATTTAAAAGGAAAATGAAGAATCGGATATTAAAGGGATAATGGATAGAAAATTCATAAAATTTGAAAAAATTGATCAAAACAAATACAAAAAATGCGGCGGGGCTAAAATTCTTACATACTTAATAAATATGACTAAAACTCAATTAATCCTAAAATTAAATACTAAAACAAATAATCATAATTTTTAGTATACAACCTTAACAATTATTTCACAACAAGGAACAATCGTGATGACCTTAGTGTTCAATTGCCAATAAAGTCTGACTCTTTGGATTTTTCGGCGTGGGCTCCATTGGTTGTTCTTGTGGTCGGGTGCTGGGTTGGTCACATGCATAGCATAAATTGCCATCATATTTGTTGAATTTCTAATTAATGTCTATAAGCTGCTATCCTGCTATGTGATTATGTGAAATCTTGTCCCGAAATAATAGTTGAAATTGATTGTTGTTTGAGTTAGTTTAGTAGAGTGTATAGAATTTTTTTCTAGGTTTCGGATCATGGCGTTGATACCACAAATGAAGACAAGGAGTTTGCTAAACCGGGGCAGTTCCCGAAACGTCAAGATTTTGGACCTACTAGACAACAACTAAAATTTTAAATTCCTTGTTTTCTTTTTCCTAAGTTGTAATAGTTAGTTCTTCTCTCTTTGGTATCAAACTTTGATGACACTAATGGATGACGGTAATTTATAACTTTTGTGGTAATTATCATGGATAATTTAATAATTATGAATGTATTTATTTATATTTTAACTAAAAATTGACTTGTTAGTATAATCTCTATTATTATATGTATGTCTTAACGTTCTCGAAATTTGAGGGGTTACACTTGGACCAGGCCAAGACTCTAGAATCTAGGCCCCAACCCAACTCAGATCTATACGAGTTAGGGTCCTTATTGGGATCAAGTTGGCTTGGGGGACCATGGGCTTTGTGTCCAATATACACTCCTAGTCCCAAGTTTAAAATTTCATAGGTACTATTAACTTTTTGACCATAGTCCACATGAGGTTTGGTTTTGACTTTAATTGATTTCATAGGTACTTTTAACTTTTTGATCATAGTACACATGAGGTTTGGTTTTGACTTTAATTGGGTCCCTCGCTAATAGACAGTGGGATTAATCATAAGAATTAGTCGAAATGCTTATAAACTAGTCCGAACACCTTGAGTTATCAAAAAAACTAAACTACTTTGCTTTATATCTTGTAAATGACCTATGCCTAAAGGCACTCAATTATCTGATTTTATTATTTAAGAATAAAATATAAAATAATATCAATTATTCAATAATTAGTTAATTAATCAATTTTAAGGCACTCAATTAAAAATATGACTTTGTTAATATGGTAATTTATAGAGATAAAAAAAGAGAATAAAAGTAAAAATTAAATTAATTTTTTGTTGGATTAATAAATGGAGAAGTAATATCAATTATTATTATTATTTTTTACTTTTTACAAAGATTAACATGAATGATGAAAGAGAACAAGAAAAAAATGCCAAAATTGTCTCATTTCAAGAGTTGAATTTTAATACCTAAATAAATGTCATACTAAATTGTTTGAACTTGTTACATAGATAATATGCTCTTTCTTTTGGTGATGAAAAAGATTGGGTATACCATAGTTTATATATAGCTAATCATAAATTGAAATTAAACTATAGCTTGTCATAAACACAATTATTGGATGAAAAAACACACACACAACACACACACACACACACACATATATATATATATATGTGTGTGTGTGTGTGAGAGAGAGAGAGAGAGAGAGAGAGAGAGAGAGGAAATGCTACATTATATAAACAGAATTAGAGTTACCGCTTTCATTTCAGATTGTGGGAAGACCATAGAGGTTTTTGCATTCAGAATTTAGGTGCAGACCAATAGGTAGGATTCCTGTTCATTTGATTCACGCTTGCGCTTTTTCGTGAATCATTTTATGTGAGATAAAAGGGGTCTTTCTTTGGCAACCAGTGAGTTTTTCTAATATTTTTTTTATATTTTAATGATTTTTTAAAACTTTTTGTCCAAAATTTGAGACTTTTTACTTTACTAAAAAAACATTTAAAAATTCAGGTGGGTTTTTTTTCTTCTAATTTGATTTAGTTATTTTAATTTTGATCTGCTTTATTGATTAGTGGTCAGCTGTGAATTAATTTTGAGCAAACCTAGATGTATTATTACAATTTGGCCCTTGGATTAATTTTGAGTGGCAATAATAATATACTATGGCCCCATAAAATTTACCCAAATGATCTTCGAATTTAAAAATAAATGGATGTGATTTACTTTGAATCATTTGAATAAGACAAAAGTTTGAGGGATTTGTAGTAAATATAGTCTGTTTTGTTCGTTTAGAAGAATCTATTTTGTTCATTATGAGCAATTTGATCTTTAGGTGGAGTTTGTTCTCAAATGAAATTTATCTTCAAATGAAATTTGTCAATAGATGAATTTTGTGTAAGTTTTCAGTTGCATTTGTTGGTAGAGGATATGCTGACAATTTGAATGACAAGATATATCATTTGGGTCAAGTTTTGGTAAGATTTAAAGTTGACAAAATTTGGTAATTTGAGTAGTCACTCCACTCGGCTCACATGTGGTTTGGACGTGATATGTGCATTTGTTCATAGTTTGTTCAATTTTTAAAATTTGGTACCGTTGTGTGCAATTTAGCGCTTTAGGATGCATTTAATGGCAGCATTAATCTGCCAATATGTTTGATTTAAAGTTTTGGTCACCTCATGTGAATTTGGCGTCATGAAGCGCGTTTAGATGCAGATTTTATCTATTGATTTGTTCAATTTAGAAATTTGAGCACTTTTAGTGCATTTGTTGAAATCTTTGATATGTTAATTTGTTTGGAAGATGAATTCTTGTCAAGGTGGAGATTGTTGAGAATTTTTGCTTAAATCCTATTTAAGTTGGGATAAACTTTTATTCTATCATGTTATTTATTGTAACCACATTAATTTGATTTTTTGAAGAGTTCTAAAGAATATAAATTTGTACAAATTTGATTAGTTTTGAACTCAACTAACACAAGTAGGATTAGATTTGGTCTCTGTTTCTCTCCTATAAATATAACTGTATGTTCAGATAATTAGTATGTGCAAGTTGTTAGCAAGAGAGAATATGTGAGAGTTGAGTGATTTATAATTGTTTCTCTATATATTGGATTTTGTCATTCGTGAACATAGGCAAATTACTGAACCAGGTAAAATCTATTTCTTTGTATTCGTTTGTGATTATTTTGACCGCTTTCTTGCACCGCTTACCACTCTACTAATTCCACTACTATCCCGACACCATTTACACCATTTTGCATAATATTACTACAATCATTAGCATTATTATTGTCAGAACATTTAAACATTACAAATAGTACTTTTTACAAAAAAATATTTTTCAACAAAACAAACAATGTAAATAACTAAAATTATTTTATTTAATTTCTAATAGCTAATTGGGTGAGTAACGTGGAGCTCTCTCTGCACAAGAAAGGAATTAGTGTTGTTAGGTCAAGGTACACGATTAGAGGTCACTTCAACGATCGAGTCAATGAAGGAGACAAAAATAGAAAGGATGTATGCTCAATAGTTGATGCGTACTTAAATGGTGTGGGGTTTTTTTTTGTTTTTTGAATTTTGCTAAACAACGCCCAATGGGCATTGTTTAAGGTGAGAGAAGTCAGCTCAATTTAAAAAAGAAAAAAAAACTGAAACAGCGCCACACGACCTCCTTCCCGATGCCTAACCCTCGTCGTCGCCACCTCGGGTGGCCATCGCCTCCGCCTCTATTCACTTTCGTCGCCATTGCCGCCGGTGACCCTAGAGAGAGAGAATAGAGAAAGAGAGAGAGAGAAAGGCGCAGAGAGTCAGAAGCGGTGAGCAGCGGTGGGTCATCGGCAGCAGTGACAATGGAAATGAACGGAGGCAGTAGCGACAGCCACCGGAGGTGGCGACGGCAAGAGTTGAGCATCGGGGAGAGGGTCGTGCGCACACCTTTAATCTTTTTTTCTTTTTTAAAAAAAATTGGGCTGACTTCTCATTTTAAACAACGTCCACTAGTGTTGTTTAGCACTTTGTCTTTTTTTTATTCTCTCTATTTATATGTCAGACCAGAATTTGGATTTCACTTTGATGCTCAAGCTAGTCATATCATGTGGTCTTAATGGTAAATATGTGGAAGGTCCTTTTAGTTTTGTCAAGAATTAAGTCTATCGATTTTAACTCACCAATTTCTGTGAGGCCTAATCGTACAATTCGCAGGGGTCAATTTAAGATTTCTCGATAATTGTGAGGTGAGCTTACTTGGTTTCGACCGACCCTTGAGCTCAATTATGCATTTACACGGGCTCTGTTTGATTTAGCTTTTTTAATAAATTTTTTGTGGCTTTTTTTTTTATGAACTTTTTAAATTTTTTGAACCACTTTTTTATAGCTGTTTTGCAAAAAATTAAAAAATACCACTAAAGACAAAAAAAAAGTACATAAAAGTCATAAAGTAGTTTTTTTCGTTTTATCTGAATTTTATTTATTTTTTGGTTAAATTTTTTTATTTTTTTAAATTTTATAACAAAAAAATTTAAAAAATATCATCATTTGAACTAACATTACATATATTTATTCAATTAAGAAAAATGCTAATTACTGCTCAATGGACGGTGAATAATAGGTATTTAATGTATAAATATCTACGCAAAGTATATTGATATCCGTAAAAATAGTATGTTTCACCTTTAAAAATATATTAATATTAAAAAAAATTATCTTTATTATTTTATTACCTACCGAAGAGTGATTAACATAAGGGTCCCGCTAACAGGTGTCCCTGGGAGACAAATTTAGATACAATAAATATATCTAAATTTATTAGTTATGTTTATGGGTACTCACGAATCATTATTAATAAATGTTAAAATAAATAGCAAAATATATAATTAATGCCTTTAAAAAACTCTAAACTTGCCCTAAATTTGTGCTCAGGAGCACCTTGTAGCATTTGCCTTTAACGTAACTCGTCAATTAATATGGTAACTCTCAGAAGTCCCGCTTGCGTAATTATAACTTGATTGTCACATTGGATCCATCTTCCCACCTCTCTCTGAATTATTATAGACTTATCTATAACTCTCTCCTTTGGATTCTTGTATTCTACTCTAACGCTATTAAGTTTGAGACTTTTGTGTTCTTATTATAGTGTGTATGAATTTGTTTGGTGCTGAAGGTCTACACTTTTCTTTCTTTTACGCATTCTCAACGTTTCATTTCGCCGCACCATATCCTAACGCGTACAAATAAAACAATACTATTATTGGAAAAATTATTAGCCACTCTCATAGCAGTACTTAAAAGGGAGCTGCTAGCTTTACCGCAGGCTTTTGCCGAAAATTGTGAGAGCTGCTAACCTTTTTGTTTTTGAGTTTTTTTATTAATTTTTTTTATATTGTCAAAAATTAAAAGATTAATACAAAATATGAAAAAATTTCTCATTTTTTTATTTTCTTACTTATTTTAGAAAATAGTCACTTTAAAATTTTTATATGAATTTTTTTTATTTTTAGTGAACTTTTTTAAGTAAGGTAATCTTGGATTGAGATTTTTATATAAATAATAGTATGATAAATAAATAATAAAAATAACTGAACCACCGTGTAATGGTTTAAACATTCGTAGAGAAAAATAAGAATTGATTTACAGCTCAAAAGAAATCGAAACGAAAACAGGAGCGCGCGTACACACATTTGAGTTTTGATAATTCTCGAGGAGTATTCACTCGATACTTTCAAAAAAATGATTTTGAACCGTTTGACCTAATAATTGTCCACACAAACACAAAACCAAATCAACAAAAACTCAATTAAAGAATTGCCTTGCAAACAAATGACGAAATCTGAGAAACTGAACAAGTGAGAATATTCGCATATACTCCAGTGAGAATGTTCTCACAGTTGTTGACAATGAGAATGTTCTCACTGTTTTTAATATTGAGAATGTTCTCACTGTTTTTTATTTCAGATACAATTAATTTATTATTTCGATCTTTTTTTATATATTTTTATGATCGAGACTATTTATTATGTAATATTTATTAAGTAGATTATTTTGATAAAAAATTAAATTAATAGACATTAATAGTTTTGTGAGTAGATCACATTTGTTGAAATATAAATGAATGGTAATATAATTTTACAAAAAATAATGATAAACAAAAATAATCAAATTATGTAGTTAAAAATATTCAATTAACTTAATTTTTTATATTAATAATAAAATTAATAAATACTGCAAAATAAACGATTTTATTATAAAAATATATTAAAAAATACAATATATAAAAAATTTTTGGTCTTAATCAAAGCATATAAATATTTAAACTAAAATTTGGTCAAACATTTCGATAAAACTTTTCGGGAGAAATAGCTTTTCCCTACTTAAAATTGCTTACGTGGTACTAATGATAAATAAAAATATACCATATATATTAAGTGGGTTAGTTATCTTTGTTTCCCTCACCCACTTATTCAACAAATGCGAATTGACATTATTTTACTATGAGTGTTTTTTATCGTATGATTGGGTGCGGGTACAACGTAACTACGAGACTGAATAAGTACTCCTATTCTTTGCAGGTGCCTTGTATGGCCCTATTTGGAATCACTTAAAAAATAATTTTTTATATATATAAAAAGGTCGACTTTTAAATCATATTACTTAGTTTCTCAAAAATTTCAATTAACTTTTTTTATCTATTTTTTCAAGAAAAAGTGATATTACACATTCTAATTACCCTAACTTATTTTGCAAGTAAAATTACTGTAATACTCTCAATAAAAAAGCCAATCATTCTTTTAAAAGCAAAAAAAATGATACTAATATCACAAACACTAAGTAAAAAAGAAAAGATATATTAGAAATTTTAATAAAATGCAAAAAAGAAAAAAGCTTTCATAAAAAATTATCCCAAACAATCTAACTTTTTTTTATTCCTCTTGTTTTAAAATAAATAAAATTAAACCTCTTAAAAACTAAGCTTTTTAAAGATCCCAAACAAGGCCTAAATCTCTTTTTCTCACTTTTTATAGTTATTTTATTAATATAAGGTTTCAAGTATTAGGGTTAAGACTAATAGTATTGAATTTTGTTATACATTTTAATATGTTATTATACAAAAATAGTTTTAGGGTTCACGAAACTACTAGACGTTTTAAATTAGTAATTAAAATTTCATAATTTTTTTAAGGGTAAATTTATTGGAGGCCCTATTTGGAGGACTTGTTTTTTTAATTTATTGATTATTTAAACAAATATACCCTTATTTCTAAGGACATGTTCCACGACTTCAAACTCAAAACAGTTCAAGTTTTTCTTCTTTGAAATCATCATCTCCACAGTACAGCCACTACCAATGGCATCGGCGGCATCTCCGTCATAACCGTCGCCTCAATTGCCGCTGCACCTGACAACACATTGACGTCGATCTTTTCGCAAATCAACTCTGCCACCGGTGACACTCCATCATCGCCGAAAACCTCCGTAATCCTGAATCTACCAATATCTCACATCTAATACATAAACCCTATCATTACGTATAATCTCTTGGGTTTCGAATCATTGATACACGTGTATGTGTGTATATATCTACTAAGAAAAACAAAGTTCTAACGGGTTGAAGAAGGTGGTGAAAGAGTTAATGGATGGAGAGATGGGCGGAGGTAAGAATCCAAAATGTTTCAAGCACAAGTAACCACCTATGGTTTTGCAAACAATGAATAAATCACCCTAAGATTCAACTCGACATGCACGAAATTGAAGAGAATGGATCATGCCCGCCGACTATTTGATGGAAATCCCCATTCAGATGTAGTGCTATAGAATGCGATGTTTAAGGGGTATGTTCAGAACGAGCTCTATGTTGAAGTTGTGGCGTTGAAAATGAGACATTTGTTGGATATGAGACATTTCTCCACCAGATCTGTAATGGTGGTGGAAGACATTTGCTTGATTGATAAATGAGACGTTTCACAATGTCTTATTTTTCTTGTGAAACAATTTTTCAAAACAAATTAGGCATTTACGTACAAATGAAACGTTTCGGTATAAAATGATACATTTCTCCACCAGATCTGTTATAGAAGTGAAACATGTTAGAGTTAGAATACTGAAAATTATGTTTTTTGTATTTAATTTTATTTTTAATAAAATTAATTTTTTATTTTATGATAATCTTTATGAGTAATGTATGTATATTATTTCTTTAATATTATGTATGGATATCCAATATTTTGTACAGTATTTAATCTGGTGTGTAGAGTACGGTTTACATACAGAAAATGAGATTTTAGGTTCTTATAGAATGTAAGTTTTATGTTCACAGTTTAGATGAAAACGGACATACCATTGGTACGACCGTCGTACAGAGTTTTAGTATGCCTGTATTAGTTACGGGAAACAGATAATAGTGTCGTCTTTTATTCCGACTCTATGTACTAGTACATTTTGTTTGTATTGAATAAGACATTTAAAGTAATTAATTTTATACTGACTATATAAATTAACTCACACTCTAAAATTATTATAAATAATGCTTATGCTTTTAATTTTAAAATAATTATTGATTTGCGTATATTTAATATTCGTTATTTTGATTCATTAGAGCGCGTGATCTTATATGAGTCTATATTTCTAGTGAGTTGGATAGCAGTATTATTTATATGGTGAATATTAATTATTGACTGAATTCATGTCCCGAAAGATCGAGATTAACGATCCCCCTTAAGGAAGTTTATAAGTTTTGATCGTGCCAAACCCTACAGGTGTGATTTGATTATCCGGCAGTCAAATACGTTAAACGGAAGGGTTTAAAAAATTTCAAAATGCTGATTAAATTAAATTGTAAGTAATTAAATTTAATTGGCAGGTATCGAAAATCTTAACATGGGGAGAAATGTTAAGCATTTAATAACAGGATCTTAATGCAAGAAGATTTTGAGATTATGCGTCAGAGTGCAATTATAGTTTTTTAGTAGTGTGAACTATAATTCAGTGTTTTATGAAAATTGCAGAAATCGTTGCAAAATTTTCATAATTACAGATCCCGCTATAAAATTTTTTTAAATTGCAAAAAACGCTAATAAGTATCTGTGTTCCACTAGAAGTCTTATGCATAAATACTCTACAGGTCTTTGCTGTATCCCTATAAATATGCGAGTAGGCTGAACCAGTTTTATAACTTGTCTTTCAAGACTAAAACTGTTCAAGTTTTTTCAGTACGAGTTCATGATAAATTGTAATACACACTACATTCAAAAATTTCAAAAAAAAATACAATAGAAGGTCTGACGGGAGTTTCAATTCGGGAACAAAAACGTAGTTGAAGATTTGATCGGTAAAATGTATTCTTCTAAATTAACTTTGGTTGCACGAATTTTATTTTGATCGTTCGACATCAAAAGTTTTATCTGGAGCTCGTTTCAACGTTTGCCAATCCAATTAAAAAATTTTTTGAAAATCATTTGCAAAAACAATGATCTTGGCAGTTTTGCCTCCAACAATTTGTATCCGAACCGTTTTGTTTTTTGTTTACGGTTATCTAGGATGGGTAATTTTAAAACTGTACTAATTTGGTTTTGCAGGCATTTTAATCCCAATTTTATGAATAAAAGTGCTAAGCAAATAGATTTGATCGGTGGAGTTACTCGACGTATGCGAATGACATTAGAATTTTACAAATCGCGAATCACAACACTAACGTTTCTTTCTTGTAGAAACCAAACCTATATATTACAAATAATTTTAAGAGATAATGAACTTTATACAAAGAAGATTTAGGTTGAAAAATAAATAAAACTACAAGAAGAGCTCATATTACCGTTTGTCCTAAGTATTTATTGACCTATCTAAGAAAGAACAAAATATTTTGTTATGTGAAAATTATGTGCTCAACCTATAAAGAAACGTGTTTTTATAAGAAAAGAAACAACTTACATAATCTCCTGTCATAATGTTGTCCATAATTTTACACTCTACAAACCTAGAAGTGTGTTGTGAAAAACATAGTACGATGTATATATATGTCTATACATTGGCCAACCATGTAATACTAACGGTGGCTAACAAAAGAATATTTTATCAATTATTTTGTGCATTATTATCTTAGAAATGCCAATCACAACCACGATAAATAATTAAACAACATTAAATATTCAAGCAAAAAGAAAAGAGCTTTCAAAGAGCAATCATTTTATTAGAAACACCACCTTCTAATTAGCATATACCAGTCAGTGTTTTAAATAGCGATTTTTTGATACGTAGCTGTAACGGTATCAGAAGTATCGAATAATACGTATCGGGAATCGGGTGTCGCGAACGTGAATTTTCTAAAATCACCAGCAACACTTTGAAAACTCAATATTATGTTTATTTAGCCTATTTTAATATTAATTTATCATGTTTTGAAAAACATTGTAAATATTTTAAAATATATTTTGGGGTTTTATGGTTAAATATTAACAAAAATAAAAAACAATTAACTCCTAACATAAAACATTTGTATTTAATTTTAAATTTATAAATAATATTTTCTCACATTAGAAAATAAAGAACAGTGTTAAGTTCTCGTAAATAGTTTCTTGAGGCAGGTGAGGGACTCATGAGGACATCCCACATCGCCTGAAGAAGTTTTCAAAGACTTTTTTTCGACTCTATAAATACATCTGGTAATGGTGTCATCCCACATTCAAAATTTTGTAATTATTTAATAATATTCTTTCAGTTATTTAAAATTTTGTAATTATTTAATAATATTTTTTCAGTTATTTATTTGTGACGCATTAGACCGATTCGTTTAAATATTGGTCAAAGTAATGGTATTTTACTTGTTTTTATCAGGTGCGGCTGAGTCGGGAGAGAAAAATTTAATATCACTGTTGTACCGGTTAGCATCTGATTTGGTGTCGATGTTTAAATTTACGATACCAGCAGTTTAAAAGATCCATTAAAAATTTAAATCTGTGATACCAGCAATTTAAAAGATTCATTAAAATGCTTAGATTTTTCGAATAGGTTGATATTTAAATCAACAATACCAGCAATTTAAAAGATCCATTAAATTAGTTGATGAGCAAAAGAAAGCGTAGTTGTGCTATGTAAGTTTTATTTTGCATATATTCAAAATTAACGGAAGTGAGAAAAAATTTAACAATGGAAGGGAAAAAATCAGAGCACTTTTATCATTTGGTAATCTTATTTTATCATTTGTACTTTTTAAAATTCCTATGAAGAATCTAAGTAAGCCATTGTCCAGGAAAATTGTTGATTTGGATCAATATATCAAAGCTTCTGAATTATAGAGCTAAAGAACCAAAACTAAAGTGAGAAAAAACTTAATACTGGAAGGGAGAAAATTAAGAGCATTTTTATCAAACATAGGAAAAAAGTTCATGAAACTTATCTAGAAGTTATTCATGAAATAAGAAAAAAGTTTTGTAAGAAATAACCAATGCTAACTCAATAGTTGTGAAGAAGTTACAATTTGGAGAATAAAATAAAATTTCCTAAAATAATTAAACAACTAAATGACAAAAATGGTTCTTTTCTGATTGAAGTTTATGTTAAAATTTTGTAATGTTTTGCTCATAAAAGATGCATCTTTAATTAAGTAAAAACATTTTTAATCAGATATAAATTAAGTTTGCTAAAATTGAAAATAATTTTTTAACTAAAACTTAGGCGTCGGTGGAGATACACACAGAGACACAGAGATGGAGCTAGAGCTTGCGTACGAGAGAGCGCTGGAGCAAACGGCTTGCGTATGAGAGAGAGCTGGAGCAGGTGTATGAGTGAGATCTAGAGCAAAAGTGCATAGTATTTTACACTCCGTGTTTTCACTTTGTTCGAAAAATTACAACAGAACACTCAAAACGTGTTTTATACGTTTTCAGAAATGGCCCATTTTTCTAACTCATTTAACTCTATTTTTTTGGACAACCTTTTTTGGGAATTGCCAACAAACAGGAGTTAATGGTTGTTAAAATAGAATTATGGAAAACTTTAGTCTATAAACTATAACTAAACGGACTCTAAATTTTTTGTATTTTTGAAAACAGCCCGACATCTGCCCAGAGATTTGGTCTAAGGCTTAGGCCTGAAGCCTAGACCCGTATACCCTTAAAGTAGAGTCTGAACCTCACCCCTGAAAACCCAATCTGTCTCGAATTTTGACATAGTCCAACAAACTTGGGCCGAGCCGGTGTTGGGCCAAGGACACGCCAGGCCAGGTGGGATTGATATCCCCGTTTCTTGGAGTCGATGCAAAACTAAGTGATGCTTATGTAAATTTATGAATGTTGGGGCAGGAGCTGAACTTTTACCATTATTATATTTCTGGTCAAATAACAGTTGGTCACATCCTCAAACCCTTGAAAGGAAAGAGGGGGACACGTTCATATTCAACCAACCATTAGGAAAAAAAATTAAATATAAAAAAAATGAAAAATAAAAAATAGAAAAAGAGAGTAATTCACTATACAAAAGTGAAGTGAAGAAAAATATATTTAGGTTGCAAGAAATATAGTAGAAAAATATGAAAATTTGGTTATCAAGAAAAAATCATATAAAAAAATGATTTAGGAAAATAATAAAGTGAAAGAAAATAAAAAATAAAAATATAAGAGAATTAATTTTTGTTAACTGTATGGTTTGAAAGCAAGTTAGTAGAAGAATTAATTTTTAATTTCCTCGCAAAAAGATGTTGTGGGTGTCACATTTTTTTCCAACAACAACCGAACATGCATGTATAAAAATAAATGATTAATTTTTCATTGTTCGTTTCCTTTCCGGTCAATGGACAAAGCCTTTATGTGGAAAAACATTTTCTGCAAAAAAATTGTTGTTGTGGGTCTCATATTTTTATGTAACAACAAAACAAATATAAAAAAAATAAAAATGTAATTTATTTTCATAATACTAAATAATTTTAAGCAAGGACCTCTCACTTTTAGACAATCCAAACATGCTCTATGTTCTAATTGGATTGCAATTACAATTGTAGCAAATTGAAAAAATTCAATAGTTCAAAGGTCAATTTAAGATATTTTGAGCATTAAGTACCAAATTAAAGAACAGTAGTGTTATAATAATCATATTTAGTGATTATATTTGATAATTATCACATTTAAATATCACATGATGTGGTATCTCTTTTGTAATATTTATATTATTTTATAAATTTACAATTAATTACTAAATACTATATATAAAATATCATATTATATAATACTCAAATATAATCACTAAAATACAGTAAAGTAACCATGGCATTCTTCATTGAAAAACAAATTAATCATGTTTTAAGAGTCCATTTACGCCACTAGGTTAGGCCACATGACGTGTAAAATATGTCGGCCACTTTTGTAATATTTAAAAATAAATGAGAGGAGATGAAATCCTTGGGATTCCGTGAGGGATGCGCATAGTGGTTGGAATCAGTAAAATCATCCCAACAGTACAACAATATAGAATTAGAAAAATGTAGGGCCTTCACTTGCAAATTTATTTTTAATATCTCACAATACGTAAAATTAGTGCAGAGTTTGAAAAGGCAATTCAAAAAAAAGAACGCAAAACTTTAACTAATATTTGAAAATTTAATTTTATCATTCATTAATAGAAATTTAATTAAAATAAATACAAAATCTTGTTCTAGAGTAACTCATTTATTAAGCAAATTATACGATCGCTTAATGCCTCCAAAATAATAAAATCCCAAAATCTACAAAACCCTTTTATAATATATACTATCATATATGATCATTTTTAAAATAAATCCTATTTGCAAATATTAATACATGTCATTTAGTAGGCCTACAAATAAAATAGGCTAAGTCTAACTTCGTCAAATTAAAAAATAAAAAAAAACTTATAAACTAAAATATTTTAAATTAAAAAAGGCAATATAAAACAAAAAAAAAAAAACTTTCAAAACTTCAATATATCGTCAAAAAGAAAATTCCTAATTCAATGAATTGCATCTCCTGAGTAATGAGGTTTTTTCTATAGTGAGAATTGAAGCAACTTGATTAGTGCAAAAATTTGAAATAAATTTAAATGTATGAAGATACTTTGTTTTTTTTATTTAATTTTGGATAGTTAAAATTGTTGAGTTTGTGACTCGAATTTTTCAAGAAAACAAACAGTCCAAAAACTGGCGCTCGCTAGGTGCTTGAGCGCCTGCCAGTCTAGAAACTGGTGCTTGCTGGGCGCTTGAGTGCCTGTCAGTCCAGAAATTGGCGCTCGCTGGTCGTTCGCAGGGCGCTCGAGCACCTGGAGGACAGAATCATGTGCTAGCTAGGCGCTTGAGCGCTGACGCGACCTTCTAAAGCATTTTTCGAATTTTTTTGTTATGGCTTATATATATGGACCCTATATTTCATCTAGGGTTACGAAGAAAAACGCGTGTAAATTGTCTAGTACCTAAAGAGAGACTCATGAGTTTGAAGCCATACACAGAGATTGTGAGGTTGAGAGTGAAACTTGTATTCTTTATTGTTCAATAGTGGATTGTTTCTTCTCCTATAGAGGTAGGCAGTCAGTCAGACCACATAAATTCTCATGTTCTTATGGGTGTTCTTGTTCTTTACTTGCTTTGTGGGGATTGAAGCCGTGGTTTCTTTTTTCGTTGCGTTAGGAGATTCGTGCCTAAAATTCTAACAATTGGTATCAGAGCGTTTGGTTATTGGCTTGGTCACTCGATTGTAGTAAAGATAGTGAACATCAGATATGAAGTCAAGGTTTTTATCGAAAAGAATAACTTCTCCCTATGGCAGAGACGGATGAAAGAATTGTTGATCCAACAAAGGGTCTTTAAGGCATTACTCAGCAAGGCAAGGAAGCTAGAAAAGATGACCGATGACGATTGGGAAGGCGTTTATTCTAGGGTTGCGAGTTCGATTCGGTTAAATTTGGGAGACGAGGTTATTCATAACGTGCTTGATGTGGAGACAGCGTACGAGATCCGGCAGAAGCTAGAAGATCTCTATATGAAGAATAATCTGTCCAACAAGCTGTACGTGAAGAAGTAACAGTATGAACTGCAGATGAGAGACGGTACAAACCTTTTGGAACATCTAAATGTGTATAATATGCTCATCATACAGTTATCTGAGTTTAGAGTAAAAGTTGATGATGAGGATAAGGCGATACTCCTATTGGCATCGCTTCTGGCGTCCTATGATCATTTGGTGCCAACGTTGATGTACGAGAAGGACACTCTAGAATTTAAAGAGGTCACTGGTGCTTTTTTGTCACATGAGAAGATGAAAATGGATGGTGAATTAGATGCAAAGAGGTTAATTGTGGCTAAGTTTGAGTTAAGTAGGGAAATGAGTAGATCCAATGAGGAGGGTTCTAATAAAGGTAGATCTTGGTCTAAGTTATGTACAAGGAAGGATGTGGAATGCTTCTACTGCCACAAAAATGGTCATTTCAAGAGCTAGTGTCAATAATTGAAGCAACATCTTGAAGAAAAGAAGAAATGAAAAGTGCCTGTAGAAACTGTTAGTTTGGCTGAGGAGTCGTCAGATATTGAAGTAGACGGAGACGTACTTTCAGTTTTCTCAGATTTTAATGTTCTGTCAAATTCATGGATATTGGATTCAGAAAGCTCATATGATATGTGTCCAGTTAGAGAATGGTTTGACTCATATAAGTCTTACAACTGGAATACAATTTTAATGGGAAATGACTCGGCATGTTAGGTCATTAGAACAGGCACAGTCAAAATCAGGATACTTGACGGGGTTGTAAGGATTTTGAGGAATGTCAGACATATTCCGAAGTTAAAGAAAAATTTGATTTCTTTGAAAATATTAGATTCTTCTCTAGGTTATGGGTTCATAGCAAATGATGGAACAATGAAGATCAGGAAAAGATCTAGAGTTATCATGAAAGGGCAGAAAGTGGATGGTCTCTATAGATTGATAGGGGACACTGTGATAGGTGGAGTTGTCACTATCACACAGACTGATTCCAGCAGGGACAGCACGAGACACAGACAATTGGGGCTTGATCAGGTCGACAAGCAGAGTATATTAGAAAGTCAGAAGAAGAGTGCAGCAGTCAAGGTGGAGTTTAGTTAGACAAGTTCACCCATAAAAATGGGTGATTATTGTTCAAGTCAATGGCAGCGAGAATAGTGCAGTGAGAATCCTTCGTCTTGCAAGAAGGTTACTAGTAGATCAGGCAAATATCAGGGGCAAGTAACAGTGCTGGAGAAGGTAGAGTCGCCGCAAAAGACTGAGACTTGGGAGTTTGGCAAACTGTCCAAGAACGAGAGGGCTATTGATTGCAAGAGGGTCAAATTCAAGTGTGGTTTGGATTTGATCAAAGTTCATTCAGTTTGATAATCAGAGGGGGTGGAGCACCCATACCCATAAAAGCGGTGCAGGTTTAGGTAACACCGACAATTCTTCAAGATGGTTGAGAAATTCAAGCCAAGGTGAAGATTATTGGGTTTGTGGCTCGAATTTTCTAAAAAAATTAGCAGTCCAGAAGCTGGCGCTCGCAGGGCGCTTGAGTACCTAGAGGTCGAATCGTGCGCTAGCTAGAAGCTTGAGCCGCTGCGACGTACTGAAGCCTTTTTAGGATTTTTTGGTCATAGCTTATATATATGGACCTTATAGTTCAACTAGGGTTAAGAAGAAAAACATGTGTAAGTTGTCTAATAAATAGAGAGAGACTCAGAGAGAGTATAGAGATACACAGAGAGGCTTAATTTGAGGCCATACACAAAGATTGTGAGGTTGAGAGTGAAACTTGTATTCTTTATTGTCCAATAGTAGATTGTTTCTTCTCCTATGGAGGTAGACAGTCAATCGAATAACGTAAATTCTCGTATTCTTGTGGATGTTCTTGTTCTTTACTTACTTTGTAGGGAATTAAAGTTGTAGTTTCTTTTTCCATCGCATTAAGGGATTTATACCTAAAATCCTAACAAAAAGTACTAGATGTGATGATAGATTAAAAACAAGTATTATTGTTAATTTTTTTTAGAGAAAAAAATTGAAATGCTTCATCAAGTGATGTGCTAAATTATATTAAAAGATTAGATTCTTTTTTAAATGTAAGCATTGTTTATAAAATATTATTCATGATTCAAGTAACAGTAACTTTTGTAAAAATAAGTTTTTAAAAATTAAATTAATAAAATATTATTGTAGATCGGCCATATCACATGAAATATTTAGTGAGTTAAAAAATTGACTATAAACATATAATTATTAATTTTACATCTCAAAAGAAAAAAAAATTTAAAAAAACTACATATAAAGGCTTCAATTCAATATTTTGTCTAAAGCTCCTGAAATCATAAGACTGCCTATTGTCTCATCTCGTATGAACTAATCTCAAAGAATTGATCTCACCTAAAAAATCTCGAACCTAAAATATTAGAGGAGTAAACCCCAAAATTAAAAGTTAGATTTAATGTAAAGTCCTATTTTTAGTACTTATTTACTAATAAGTCCTGTATACCTTTAAACTATCCCTTAAGATCATATTTTCAAAAGTTATTAATATTTTAAACAATTTTAGTATCAATTAAAGTGCATTAATGCTATATATATAAAGTACAAGAGGTAATATGTTTTATTGTATTAATCAATAAAAATATTGATTAATCAATATTTTTTTATTGTTTTAATGCTATATTAATGCTACATAATTTGTAGTAATGTTAACTAAGTGTATATTTTATTTTTGTCCTCATAATTTTTCTTTTTAACAACGTTATTACTTTTTTGGCCATTAGTTTCTAAATGACATCTCATTACAGAAAATGAGAATGTTCTTATTTTCTCTATATAAAATGAGAATTTTTTATTTTTGGAAGCTAGATTTTTTATTATTTAGTTTTTTCTATTATATTAGTATATTTTATAATATTTTTTATTTTTAACAAATGAAAAAAATTAATTTTATATCACATTTGTACATTTAGTACTAATTTTAAACTGAAAATGTTAACTAAGAAAGTTCTCATTTTAAAATCTTTCTTATTTTTTGGAATTTCTCATTTTTAGTTTAATATTGTGTGTGCAATATTTGTACTTTATACACTAATTTCTTATTCTTTTGTGAGAATAAGAATCTTTTTATGTTTAATATTTTTTAAAAAATTTATATGCAATATAGATTTTGTTTTATATTTGACGATGAGTAAGTTGTAAAAATATTAATATTATTAATATATATATATATATATATATATATATA
>JAULJZ010183083.1:0-22118 GCA_032270985.1 Heliamphora pulchella | reverse complement strand
CTCTCTCTCTCTCTCTCTCTCTCTCTCTCTCTCTCTCTCTCTCTCTCTCTCTCTCTCTCTCTCTCTCTCTCTCCCCGTGTTTTCCTGAAGCTTCTCAGCATCGGTTGAGAGGCTTTTTTCATTTCATTTCTCTTTTTTTTATACCATCAACTTTCTAATTCATTCTCAATTTGATTTTTATTTAATTCTAATTTATATTATTAAATTTTCGAACCCCATAAATCACCAATTGTCCCCAGAAATTTTAATTACGAAAAAAATATACCAGGTCACTACATGGCAACCGGCTTTAAGCTGACTTTTTTGCTTTAAGCCACTTTAAAATTTAAAAAAATGTCCATTTGGTTGGAATTTGGATAGCTTTTAAGCCAAAGACTTAAAAAGGCTTTAAGCCAAAAAAAAATTACTTAAAATTGTTATAATTTTTAAAATTTTATTTTTAGATAATTTTAAATTGACTATAGATCTTATTTGATATATTTTGACTAGTAAAATTTTAAAAATATAATTTGTATGTAAAATGAATGTGTACAATAAAAGTTATGATATTTTTAAAAAATATATAAGAAATTATGTAAAAAGTAAAAAAGGCTAAAAGCCTTTGAGTTAAAAACGAGATTTTTTGGCTTTTTGCCTTTTTGGCTTTTTGACTTTATAGATTGTAATTTGTAGCAGAAATTGTGAGTGTTGGATAAAATTATAACTTGTAGTTGAAATAGAAGAAAAAATAGTTATAAATTGTAACATAAATTGTATGTGTGGTTCGTGTCGTAACGTACCAAAAATAATTATTTAAAATCTTATTTTAACTACTAACCCGTAAGATAGTGGCTAACGTCTATATATCGTCCACCGGAATTTGAATGAGATTATGATTTATTTTTAAATATTCTATTAATGATTTTCTTTAAGAAAAAGGAGTTTGATTTAAACTATGATTCTAATTAAACTAAAAAGTTAAGAAAGTCAAAGATTTAGAATTCGAATGAGAAAGGGGTTCTTAAGGGTTTAAAATCCTCCTTAGCCAGCAATTCTTTGTTTCATTCAAACTCTAGTTTATCTTTATTTGATTCAATCCAATCCTATCGCGATTACAAGACCGATAAGGATTATCAAGAAGATAAGCTTGAATCCAAACCTATTATACTCTATCTAAGCTTTTGACACCGATCGTTCAAAACACAACCCGTCCTAATAAAATATAGAGTATCTCATATTTAAATATCAAAGCACAAATATAACAGTTGTATGATCTCATTTTCACAATCACATAAAATAAAAATAGAACTAGATAATCAAAATAAAAACTCGTTGTTCAAAACATCAACGTCTCAAACCATACAACGAATTGAATCCAAAATAAAGAATAAACAAACGAGTTTAAACTACTCCTAAAATACCAACTAGAGATTCATCATCCCTTAAAAAGACAAAAAAATTAGCCACTCATGTTACGACTAGAAAGCATGAAAAGTTAAAGAAGAACAAATCCTCGATTCTCCGTCTTTAACTTCTTGGCACGTCCCGAGCCTTCCAGATTAGCCTCTTAGCTTCCCTCAATCCTTCGTCCTCTAAAACTAAAGATATCAAAATAATGAACCCATGCCACCTATTTATAGGTGAGCTTTTGGCAAGAAATTTCAGTCTCCAGGTCTAACTCTACCCACGCGCCCCATTCGAGCACCAGAAACTCCGTACGAATGCTTTTATGCTTCATCCGAACGCTAGACTCTTTTGTCCGGACGCACTTCTTTCTGTCAATATTTTGTCCGGACGTTCGTTAGGACGTAATCATCACAGAAACTTTTTCATCTAGACGCCGTCTAGACGCGATTCTTACTGGACCAATTCCGTTCGGATGCTGGATTCGTCCATCCTGATGCAACTTTAATGAAAATTTCCATTTTATCCCTATTCTCCCTTTTGTCCCGTTTTACACTATTTTCTCCTCTAAGCCACTCCTGATGTTGCTATTATCAAAAACACTACAAAACAATTTATTAAACAATTTTTGAGACTTAACATAGTGTATTTTGTGAAATAAGATCGGCACTTTTACATACCGATCACACCCCCCAACTTACACTTTGCTAGCCTTCGAGCAAAGTAAAAAAAAATCTATCCCATTACCCCACATGCAATATTTTTGCTTTTGAGAAGATCAAAGTAAAAATTGTAAAAAAAATACTATCCACAATATTGAATTCATACATTATCTTAACTAATTGCTATTTTCACAAAATATTCATCACAAAAATTAAACTTTGTGTGTATGTGTGGGCTCGGCCATTTAGATCAATCCTATGCCTCAGAATACCTAAAATGTGGATTTCTATAAAAAAGTATGTCTTGACTTCAATCCTCACTGGGTATTCGCTCACAATAAAAACACTCAGAAACTTGCTCATATATGAGCACTCACGTAGTACGTGGCAGAAGAAATATATATGCAATTCAACCAATTGGGTCCACATATTTTTAGACTCGAAAAGAAGCAAAAAAGCAAGAATGACTCATAATCTCATTATTAGAATGCCATATATCGAGAAAATTTTATGTAGGTCGAATTTGTCCTTTTCAATTATTTATTTTTATACATCAGATTATGTCTTATTTAGGATCAATTAGGTCTTTATTTTTTGTTGTAGCGTTAGGTAGGAAAAATGTGTATCTGAGTTAGGGTTAAGTGTATATAGTGTCTAGAACAGGTTAATTGCGAAGCATCACTCAATTCTCTCTTCTCTTCATTTATGTCCCACATTCACCATTTGTGAAGCCCCGTCCTCCGGGCACGTCGGGACATACATAAATATAAATAAATGGATATTTTAGCCATTCATTCATATTTATATACGTTAGTTATTACATTATAACGGAGTTCTGAACCGTTCAAAATACTTAATTATTTCAGTTTCACCAAGAAATTTTAAAAATTACACTAAGCGTAAGAGAACTGAATATAAGCACAAAAGCAGAGGTCTCGACTCCTCAGAATGCATCAGCGAAATCCACGTGCTCTTGGAACTCACCATGTTCTTCAAACTTTTCTTCTCCCTCTGGGACGACTTCCTCCAAGAACTCTTTCTCACTTGTGGCACGAATGCCACAAGTCAAGGCCCAGAAGCAAAACACTCTAACCTTCTAACTAATTTCACGACACAAAATTCACCACAACACATACCATATAACACTTAGTACAGTTTATAGTCAACGAGACAGACAAATTTATGACAGGATAGCAGATAAGTCAATAAGCATATGTATATGAGATGCCGTGTATAAGTGCAGATGCACAACCTAACATGTACCCAAATTATAACAGGAATTCTACGCCGAGAATTACCAGAGTAGACTTGATGAGACTTGATCACCAAAGCCATCATCGCGCCTCATTGCGAATAGTAAATGCGTCGCCGGGCTTCATGCCACAGATGTTTTACTCAATGGCAATGGCGTGGGGGCGGGCCAACCAAAATAATCATCCATCCTTATTCGAGTCGACAATTTTCACCTTAAGATGCGTGATGTCTGCGCCGGTGTCAACCCAAAGTTTAAGAGAATTCAAGAGACATTCACATTATACAAAGTACCAAGATGAGGGATTTAGGACTGCCATAATTGGGCTCTTCTCTAAAGTTACCACCGCAGTGGGATTAAGTCCGCTGAATCAGACTCTCTCTCAAATTACCCTTCAACACATTGTGGCAATGGGGTTTAGGTCTACCATAATTGAGCTCTCTCCGAAATTACCACCGTAGTGGGATTAGGTTCGCCGAATTAGGCTCTCTTCAAAAGTACCCAATTTTCCCGTATCATAACTCAATGGGCGATGGAATCAAAGAGACATCAAAACCAGAGTGCTAGTGACGAACCCATGGTGCCTAACAGTATCGATAAACCATTTCAAACATCAGGGACGCACCTAGGGCGTATAAACCAATTTTATAACACCGGAGACGAACCCATGGTGTACAAGGGAAATACATCCCAAAATATTTTTAAAAAATAGCAACCAGGAACGCCCTAGACTTAGAATCAAGAAAGACAATCTCAATACAGTCCATCCCAACAACGATTTGCACAGATGGACTCTAACATGTCAGGATGAAAATGACAATGCTCATAATGTGTACCATTGATCTCAAGTGCAACAATTTATAGCATGGTATTAACATGACAAGATTCAGGGTACAACGCGCAAAGCATAGGGTACAAGTATGTGAAGCACAAGTTACAATTCTCAAAATATGATTCAAATATGATAGCATGGGTTCTAAATCATCATACATTCACTTAGAAACATTAATTGACTAATTCAAATCAATCGTCATACAAAAACTCTGGTCTCATAGGGAAGGGTACTCAAATATACACTTAACAAATTTTAAGGCCAAAAGTCAAGTATTAAATTAGCATAGCCGACAAGATTTTGGGGTATTTAGACATGGAATCAAGCTATGATTTTTATAAACCATTTAGATAAAAATATTTTCTACAACTTTCATGTTTATCACCAAGACCTAAACCTACGGCAAATGTGTGAACAATTCATCTTAAGCAAAAACGGTTCAGCACTTTTCTTAGGATTTTACCAAAAACATGCTTCTGTTGGTCTCAGTTTTGGGGTATCATCTTCAGGCTTTAAGGTCTGATTTTTTGGCAGCAAGTACTTCAATATGTTAGCTATAATATTCATGTAGACCACTTTTGGAATAGGTCATTAAAATAGGAATTTTGAGCTATATAAAAATATGTAACAGAATGTTCATTGGGCGCTAAAACTCAACAGAGATTTTCAAAGGGGTTTTGACCTATCCACACATAATATTTTATGTTCATTTTTGGTAAGTAGATAGATATACATGTTAGCTACAACTTTTATGTTTTGACCAGAGTTTGGATCTCATTTTAAAATAGGATTTTCAAGTCAGTAGTGTTGACTGGTCGAAAAATGACACACTTTGGTAAAATTGCAATATCTTGAGTTTTAGTTATGCAAATGAGTTGAAACCAACTTTGGATGAAAGATAATACAAAAATATAAATCTGGACATAAAGAACATGTTTAGATCAATTTTATACATTATGTTATGGTGTTTCAAATCTCAGAACAGAAACATCAAAGTTCTCAAAAATTAAGCCTCTTAGGGTTCAAGTCTTTTACTTATATCATGTCAAGTTTTTGTTCCATTTCTTCGAATGCTTGTGTTTTAGACTTTAATATCAAAGCTCCAACACATTAAGAGGTCATCAAACTCAAAGATAACAACACACAACAACATCTCATATCATTCATAAACATAATAGCCCCTAATTTGTTACTACGACGCCTTTTCGATTTGATTTTGGTTATTGATTCTTAGAGTGTTTAAAGGGATGTGTTAGTGGATATTTTGAGGGAACATAGATACAAGGTTTAGATATTTTACTTACTTGTTTAGAGGGCTCAAGGATGGTAGGATGGAAGGACTTAACTTTAAGACAAAACACCTCTCCTTGGTTCCTTTTTCTTCTCTTCCTTTCTCCTTCTTTTTCTCCCTCAAACTTATAAAACACTTTAAGAACTATGAACTGGTCCCTCACCTCTCTTGCACGAAATTATGAAGGGAAGAAGAAAGTGTTTGGCTTGGTTTATATAGGCAAAGACTAGGAAACATGGTGGGGACAAACAAATTAATTAAGGTACTTTTAAAGACTTCTTTTTCTTCTTTTTAATTAATATGATTTGAGAAGATTTGACTTGGTGCAATATTTGAGGCCTATAAATTAGATATTGAGAAGGGAAATACAGCTAGGGGCTGTTTGGGGGACAAAAACTTGACCCCACATCAATCAAGGGATTTTGCATTGGTTTGCGTGCTCTTTTGTGCAATAAAATACATTAAAAGTTAATTTAATATAGCTTTTTGGTGTCTTTTCCTACTGAGACCTATTATTTTAGTGTGTTTATGAGAAATATAGTATTTTCATGTATTATCATAGTTTTCATAGTAATTGATTAAATAAATGTAATCTTTTAAGTCAAATTAAGTTATTTTGGCAATATATGACTTTTTGACTTATTTTGTTGTGTACGAACTTCAATAATGATTTGTTTATTTTTTTTGACCTATAACACTATATTATTATGTATATTACTTATTCAACAAATATTGGTTCATCATAATACTTAATTTAATACATTTCTCATCATTTTAAGCTAAAAAGAAAGCAAAAAGTCATTTTTTGGCACTCTTCCCAAGGTGGTCGGCCAGTAAAGGGTACTTTTGGCATTTTTGATGTTATTTTTTTTGCTACTTAATTATAAGTAAATCCTTTATTTAGGGTATCTATGTGTCAAAATTTATATTTTTAAGACTTTTTGCTGTACTATGGGCAAAATGGTCATTTTATCCTATTTATGAGGATTTTTTTAATTTTAAATTTATTATTTCATGATATTTACTTTATTTAGAATATTAGGAGACTCTCCAGGTGTTAAGATGTTGTTTCTTGAGTTTTGGACCTTTTTAGGATTTTCGAGCTGAACTTAGGGTTTTCGATTCAAGTTAGGGTTTTAAACCTCTTCTGTATTCTATGATCTCGTGGACTATTTATCACTAACACTTAGGGTTTGAGATGGGTCTTTACATGGATCATTATCAACTGAGTTGTTACAACTAGGGTCTGTACCGAGTCATTACACTATTCCCAAAGCCAACTTTTCATTTTGAATCATACAGATTTCTATATTCTACCATTCATTCAATCATTACTTTTTTTTCAATTTTTTTTTTCAGTTTTTTTCACCATTTCTGATTATAGACTTTATTGTACCTATATAGCCATTTAACCTGTTCACATGACATTTTCAGATATAACAAGGGAACAATGAAAATGCTTATATGTAAAAGGCTCAAAAGGGGAGACTATGGTCAATTGAATAGAAAAAAAAACGAACAAGCTCAAATATAGAAACATGACCTAAAATCATTTCTCAAGTTTAACAAAAATCTTTTGCACAGTCTTTATTTTTTAAAAAATTTCAAATTTAACCCACATAATGAATTATCAACTTTGGCCAAAAGAATGAACTACGAGATTATATAATGATAGTTGCATGCTAAATAAAAGAAAAATGAGTAAATGTAGTAATAATCTCTAAAAAAGAATCACTGGTTTAAAGACTCGCTGGGTTAAGTCTCTACCTTATTATTTCTTTAAGTCATTCTTACTACAAATATTTATTACCATAAAGACCAATTTCAACAGCCAAGTGTGCAGTGCTAGATTGTGCCTAATGTACAATGTCATAATTTATTTCTTGCAATTACAGCAGTAAACCAAAACTATTGTATTCCTTTTTATCTGAGATAGTAAATTTACAACTAAACTTTAAACTTCTCAATCAATTTTATTTATTTATTTAAATTTTTTTTCACACAGTTCACAATTTGCCAATGAACACAATAACACCCCCAACTTGCATATTGCACTGTCCGCAGTGCGAACACAATAAAACAAGAGGAAAAGAAAAGTTACCCTAGAATAAAGCAATCTGGAAATATAGCACGTGAGAATAAAAACTAGAACATCTACAAAGAAGGAAGTAAAACAGATAAGGACAGGTAAAAATAACAAAAATTGCATTTTTTTTATTAATTGCAAACGGTGATAATTACACAGACAAAAGAAAAAGAAAATAGAAGAACAACAAAAGAAAAATGTCATAAGGGCCTACTGATTGTGGAACTAATGTAGGTAACAAGGAAAAAAACCTAAAACATGAAAAGAAAAAGAGAAAAAGAAAAGAAAGAACACAAAAGAAAGAAAAGCATCAATAAAGAGGAGGGGGGGGGATGTCCATGCCGAGGAGCCAGGTTAATGTGGCAGAGCAGCACTGCGAGCTGCTCCTTGGTCCGAGCTAGGCCGGCCATAAATGTGGCCTCTAGCGCGGCCTGACCCACCTCTAGTGTTGCCTAGCCATCCTTCAACCAGTCTAATTGGTCATTCAAGGCCTTAAAGGCAGCCTTAGTTAAGGACCAGGTGGAGGAGAAAGGAAATGAGGAGGAGGATGCAGGCGTTGAGCTGGAGTGGCTGCTTGGCTCTTGGGACGATGGATGTTCGGGGTTGGCACGTGTACTCAAAGCTAGGCGGCTCTTATGCCACGTTGCCTGAGTGTAGACGTTTGCCGTCGGGACAAAATGTTCGGATGGGTATAGAAGGAAGGGATTAGGGGTAGAGGCAATGGTTGTAAGAATAAAGGGCAATGAGGTTAAAGTAAGGGAGAGGGTAGTTGGTGCGGGGTGTGGGGATGAACTTCAGCATCTCATCCAGCATGAAGAGGGGGATGGAGACTGATGCGTTGGTGTGGAGGGTGTAGAGGGTCTAGAGGAAGGCGTGGCGGCACTCATCCTTATAATCCATAGGGAGCACATTTTTCACAAGATAATATCAACGCACTATAAAGGTTTAGCGACATCGCCATGGCGGGCAAAGGTGGCCCCAGGGGTGGTGCAGCCCTCAGGGATGGCAAAGGCTATATTGGTGTGGCTGACCGAGTTGGGGATGGCAGAGAGGTTTTTGTGACCCTCGTAGTCCATAGTACCGAAGATGCCGAGGGCGGTGGCGATGTGGTGGGCGCCAAAAGAGAAGGCGACGCCATCAACGGTGGTGTAGAAGTAAGCAAGGAGGCGGTTGCGGCCATTGTCACCTATCCACCGGAGGTTCTGGTAGACGAGTTGAACCAGGCAAGAGTAGGGTGGTGAAAAGGGGTCACAGAGGCCGATGATGCAGTGGGACTCCATTAGACGTATGCCCTGGGAGGCATAGTTGTCGGGCCGCAAACATTTTCCATCACCAACTGGAAAGGTGGTGAAGATGTGGTGCTCTCAGCCTACCCACTGGATAGCAGGTGCTGCTGAGGAGGCATAGTCGAAGCCTCGACCCCTCTTGGTAAGGCGACGGGATGAGGAAGCCATGGGTAGAGAGTTAAAAGAGGTGGAGAGTTAGAGAGAAAATAGAGAAGAGGTGTGAGGATTTGAGATAGAGAAAAAAGAAGAAGAGCCTCTTATTTATAGAATTCGGCAGGTTCCATCCAGACAGACGAGGCGTGTCCTAATGGTGTGCGTGGCATCCGAACAACATTTGGACAAACTAAGGCCAGAAGGTTTTCCATTCGGACGGTATCCGAACACAAAAGGTACTGGAGTATTTTCGTCCGGACGAAAAAAGGGTCATCCAAACGGAATTTGAATCGACGAAAAAGGGGAAGAGTTATGAGGTAAAAGGCGTTAATGGTAGGAGCTAAAAATATCAACTTGGTTTGATTCCATCCGGACGAAATAAGGGGCATTCGGACGAAATAAGGGACATCCGGGCAGGTGCCACATGTCAGCCAGGGGTTTGAAAGGACATGGCCAATGGTGTTCTGTTCGGACGCAAGTATGTCCGTTTAGACGGAGGAACAGAGTAATTAATGCTCTGAGGAGCTGAGATGTCGCGCATGTCAGGAAGGGACAGATCCCATTTCATCAGGGCGAAATGAGACCGTCCGAACGGAGATTTTTTTTAATCTTATCTTTCCCTATTAAAACCAAAGAAAATCTAGGTTCCCTCCCAGTAGGCCTAAGTTTAATGTCTTCAGCTAGACATGATGCTCGGTCACTGAGTCGGGGTTGCAGGATCAACAAGGTCGGTGGACTCAATAGCAGGGTCAACAGAGATATTGTCGATGTACGATTTCAAACGCTGGCCATTGACTAGAAGATGCTTACTCGAGCGAGGGTTGAGCAGTTAGCAGGCACCGTGAGGGTAGACGTAGTTCACCACAAAGGGGCCTTCCCATCTTTATTGGAGCTTACCCAAAAAATGTCGTAACTTGGAATTAAACAACCACACCTTTTGATTTGGCGCAAACGACTTTCGATGGATATATTTGTCGTGAAAAGCTTTTGTTTGAGCTTTGTAGGTGCGAGAGTTCTCGTAAGCTTCGTTACGAATTTCTTCGAGCTCGCTGAGCTGAAGTTTTCAGTGGGTACTTGCATCATTTATATCGAAGTCATAGGCTTTGATGGCCCAATATGCTCGATGCTCTAACTCTACCAGAAGATGACACGCTTTCTCAAAAATGAGACGATATGGAGACATGTTTATGGGGATCTTTAAGGTAGTACAATAGGCCCAAAGGGCATCATCCAACCTTTCGTACCAATCTTTCCTATTAGGATGAACAGTCTTAGTTAGAATATTCTTGACTTCCCTATTTGATACTTCACCCTGGCCACTAGTTTGACGATGATAAGGAGTGACTACCTTGTGAGTGATGGAATACCGACGAAGTAGGGTAGAGAAGTATTTATTAAGAAAATGTGTACCACTGTCACTGATAATAGCACGTGGAAAACCAAATCGACTAAAAATATTAAACTAAAAGAATTTAACCACAACCTTGTGGTCATTTGATTTGGTTGCCACAGCTTCGACCGATTTAGACACATAATCCATCGCTACTAAGATGTATTCATAGCTATGTGATAGTGGAAAGGATCCCATAAAGTTGATGCCTCCAACGTCGAAGAGTTTGACAATAAGAATAGGGTTTAGGGGCATCATGTCTCGGGAGGAGATTGTGCCAATTTGCTAACAACGAAGGCGGGCTCGACAAAAGTTATGGGCATCATTAAACAGAGTGGGCCAAAAAAATGAAGCTGGAGGATTTTTGTTGCAGTCTTTTTGCCACTGAAGGGTTCTCCACAGACAAGAGAGTGATAAAAGGTCAAAATGCTGGCTACTAAATTTTGGACACATCTACGGTCCTAGTCAAAGCAGTATTTGAAGAGTTCCGGGTCTTCCCAAAAATAGTATTTGACTTGGGAGAAAAATTGGTCCTTATCGACAGTGGACCAATGAGAGGTGATGCGTTCGACTGCCAAATAGTTGACAATGTTGGCATACCATGGGAGATAGGTGCTGGTGACTGCAAAGAGTTTGCTCGTCCGAAAACGAGTCTCGTAAAGGAGTGGAGTCACTAGATGGGAAAACTGTAAGGCGGGAGAGGTGATCAGCTATGGAATTTTTAGTTCCCTTTTTATCATGGATCTCAAAGTCGAATTCTTGCAAGAGAAGAATCCAGCGGATTAGTCGGCGCTTAGTTTCCTTTTTAGTTGTAGGTGTTGGAAGGCAGCATGATCGGTGTAGACGATAACCTTCAAGCCTAAGAGATAGGACCTAAACTTGTTAAGTGCGAAGACTATCGCTAGTAATTCCTTCTTGGTGGTGGTATTATTCAACCGAGCATCAGTGAGGGTCTTACTAGTTTAATAAATGGCAAGAGAGAGGCGATCAATGCGCTGTCCTAAGACAATTCCTACAGCATAATTTGACGCATCACACATAATCTTGAAAGGAAGTGACCACTTGGGTGACTACATGATGGGTGCCGTGGACAAAGAGTTTCAGAGTTGCTCAAAGGCACAGAAGCAGGACTCGTTAATGATGAAAGGAGCGTGCTTTGCTAAAAGGTCGCAGAGAGGTTTGGAGATCTTAGAGAAGTCCTTTATAAATCTACAGTATAAACTTGTGTGCCCTAAGAACGAACGGACTTGCCGAACAAAATCAGGGGGAGGAAGTTTCGAAATGAGGTTGACTTTGGTTTTGTCGACTTTTATCCCCCTTTTTGAAACAATGTGCCCCAGCATAATGCCTTGTTGAACCATGAAATGGCTATTTTCCCAACTAAGCATAAGATTTATCTCTATGCATCGTTTGAGAACCTTCGTCAAATTTTGGGGACAATCATCGAATGAGGACCCGAACATAGAGAAGTCATCCATGAAGACTTCTAGAAATTTTTCGATCATATCGGAGAAGATGGCCATCATATACCGTTGAAAAGTTGTGGGTACATTGCATAATCCAAAAGGCATACGTCAATAGGCGAAGGTGTCAAATGGACAGGTGAAGGTGGTCTTCTCTTAGTCCTCGGGATAGACAGGCACCTGGTTATACCGGAAGTAACCATCTAGGAAGCAAAAATAACTTTGACCTGCTAGACGCTCTAAAATCTGGTCAACGAAGGGCAGCGAAAAGTGGTCTTTCCTAGGGGCAGCATTCAGCTTACGATAGTCAATACTCACTCGCTAGTCGATCGTGGTGCGAGTGGGTATCAACTCTCCTTTGTCATTTTACACAGCAGTGAATCCGAATTTCTTAGGGACAACTTGGGTTGAGCTCTCCCACTTACTGTCAAAGACATCTAACAGTTTCATGACCTCTTTTAACATAACCTGTTTCATGTTTGGGTTGAGTCTCCATTGCATTTCACGGGTCAATTTCGCATCGTCCTCGTAGTGAATGCGATGCATGCAAATAGAAGGGTTAATTCCTTCTAAGTCGATGACTGACCACCCTATGGCTCCTTTATGGGCTTTCAAAATCTTAACTAGTTGACTCTCCTGGTTGGGAGTCAAATCAGAGGCAATTATAGCGGGTAAGGTGCTATTGGGCCCTAAGAATACGTACTTGAGCAAAGCCGGGAGTGGCTTTAACTCAAGGTCTGGTGGTGAATCTAGAGAGGGCATAGCAGGGATGGAGGATAGAGGTGGTAGCGGCTCAAATCAAGACCTCCACGGTGGAGTGTCAAGATAGTTGGCGGACTCGAGAAGAGAAGTGACCTCACTCATGGACTGCTCGACGTCGAAGGTGCCGGCTCCAAAGTGTGCTAAACACATCTCTAAAGAGTTGTCACTAAATATAAAGGGTAATGTTGATTCAATGGCATCATCAATTACGTTGACTACAAAACAGTCGGAATGCTGTGGGCGCTACTGAGAGGCATGGAAGATGTTTAAGCGCACTTTCATATTTTCGAAGGAGGCATCCATCACTCTTGATGGAAATTTATACAAACGTTGGCCGTAGCCAAGAAGGGTCTGCTAAGGATGATGGGAGTCTGGTGCCTAAGCTGAAGGTCGGGCTCGGTGTCGAGGACAATGAAGTCGACAGGAAAAAGGAACTTGTTAACTTTGATAAGTTGGTCCTCAATGATTCTACGATGTACTTTAACGGACCGGTCGGCTAACTGAAGCGTGACCGGTGCCGGTTTGAGCTCTCCTAACCCAAATTGCTTATACACCGAGTAGGGAAGAAGGTTGGTACTAGCTCCTAAGTAAAGAAGGGCACGGTCAATCGAGTGATCGCCGATGATAGCTAACCTATTCGGTGATGAGGACTTTCTTTGGAATGTTGGTTCTAGACTTACGCTTTTTGGTGCAAAAATCTTTTAAAAATTTAGCGTAAGAAGGAACCTGCTTTATGGCATCGAGGAGTGGTAGATTAATCTTAACTTGCTTGAAGAGATCGAGCACGTCTTTGAGTGCGATTCCCCTTTTTTTGTCAAACGGTAGCGACCTATCGAGGAGTGTAGGAAAAGGAGCACGAGGCTTAGATAGAAGCGGAACAGGAGCCATTAGTGGCTCGTGGGATGCTGTAGAAGAAAACGGAGGTGTGTTAGCTCGTGCTCATGGTGCAAGAGATGAGGAAGACAGGTTGGTCTAGGAGCCATCAGACAAATTCGGGTTACTTGGGACTGTGGGTGGTGCAGGCTTCTCGGGGTGAGTCTTAAGCTCTCGCCCATTTCTCAAGGTAATAATTACCTGAGTCTGCTCATGGAAACCACTAGAAGAAGCTGACTGACTCTCTATGGCAAATTGACCCTTAGGATTAGTTATTGGTTGACTGAGGGGTTTGTTGTCAGCTCGTCGGCTCATAACAGTAGCTAGCTGACCTACCTCTGTCCCGAGCTTTGCAATGGATTGAGAATGAGAGCTCAATAGCTAAGTTCTCGTATCAAGTTCTTACAAAGCTTTCAACACCTTGTCTTCAAACGCAATGTTTCGAGGTGGTGGTGGAGGTGCGATTTGATGGATAAGAGGTGGATAGGCTGGTTAGCTGTATCCTGGAGGAAAGGCCGGTCTCAGTGGTGGTGCTAGCATGTTCTCCTGATGGGGTTGTTACCAGGAGAAGTTTGGGTGATTTCTCCAGCCCGGGTTATAGGTACTCAAAAAAGGATCGTTTCCCAGACGAGGGAACCCTGGACTACATTGATCTGTTCTTACACAAACTCAGAGTATTGCGCAGTAGATGGACAATTGGATACAAAGTGGGCTAGACTAGCGCACAATGTACATGGGCCTGTAAAGGCGGGGGATGGAGCAGCAGGTGTTGCGACTAAACCATTGGATAGAAGCTGACTCAAGGATTGTGTCGCGGTGGCAACTAGGTTAGGAGTCTGCGAAATCTCGTATATGCCTTGGGATTTTGAGGTGGAGGAGGCTATAGACTGATCAGTATGAGAGGCAGAGGCCTGGTGATGGGAGTTTTAGCTTAAGCTTTAAAAAAAACTCCAAACCTCATTCTCATTTTTCAACATAAAAGTTTCACCACAAGACGTGTCGATAAACTAACGGTATTGAGGTGTCAACCCATCATAGAAGCACTAGACTAGTTGCCATTTAGGCACCTAATGATGATGACATGCTCTAATAAGATCCTTAAGGCGTTCCCAAGTCTCATAGAAGGTCTCGCCGTCGAGTTAAGTGAAACTCATGATGACGTGTCTAATTTGGTTGGTCTTGCCAATAGAAAAATATTTTTTTAGGAATTCCTATTGAAATTTAGCCCAAGTAGTGATCGTGCTCGGTTCTAGAGAGTTAAGGCAGTGTTTGGCTTTATCTTTAAGGGAGAACGGGAACAATTTCATTTTAAGGGCCTCGTTAGAGAAATTACTAATTTTGATGGTTGAACAGATCTCTAAGAATTCATCTATGTGTTTGTACGGGTCCTCATTACCAAATACACAAAAAGATGGGAGCATTTGAATGATGTTGGATTTGATTTCATAGTGCGTGGCTCCCACCGCAGGGGGATGGAGACAAGAAGGTGACGCATACTCCGAGGGAGTGAAGTACTCAATTAGAGATTTGGCTTGTGGGTCATCCTAATGTTGGTCTGCCATGGTAGTGGGTGCAGTGTGTGACGTGAGTGAGGCTCGTTGGGCCGGCTGAAAGGTGCGTTCTATTTCAGGGTCAAAAGGAGCTAAAATTAGACAGGTAGATCGGAGGTTGAGTATGCAGAACAGAAATACTGGGGATGGGCTACAAGCCCCCTAAATCTAGTTTTTTCTAATTGCAAACAAAGACAAAAATTAAACTCACAGGGCGTGAATAGAGATGATCCTGTTTGCTTGTCTTTGCGCCTATTTGTTCCAAACTCCTACCATCGTCAATCTTCGAAAACCTAAAAAAGGAAGAATTGTAACTCACTACAGTATTGTAAGAACCAGAAAATCAAGAAAAAAATATATTTACTAAATAAATCGTAGCCGTAATTAAATCCCCGGCAACGATGCCAAAAATTAGTTTGTGTCGTACCATACCAAAAATAATTATTTAAAACCTTATTTTAACTACTAACCCGTAAGATAGTGGCTAATATCTAGATATTGTCCACATGGATTTGAATGCGATTATGATTTATTTATAAATATTTTATTAATGATTTTTTTAAAGAAAAAATGAGTTTGATTTGAACTATGATTCTAATTAAACTAAAAAGCTAAGAAAATCAAAGATTTAGAATTCGAATGAGAAAGGGGTTCTTAAGGGTTAAGAATCCTCCCTAGCCAACAATTATTTGTTTCATTCAAATTCTAGTTTATCTTTATTCGATTCAACCCAATCCTATCGCGACTACAAGACCGATAAAGATTATCAAGAAGATAAGCTTGAATCCAAACCTGTCATACTCTATCTAAGTTTTTGGCAAGGATTATCCGGAGCACAACTCGTCCTAGACAAGTATAGAGTATCTTATGTTCGAATATCGAAGTACAAATATAATACTCGTATGATCTCATTTTCACAATCACATAAAATAAAAACGGAACTAGATAATCAAATTAAAAGTTTGTTGATCAAAACGTCAACGTCTCAAACAGTACAACGAATTGAATCCAAATTAAAGAATAAACAAATGAGTTTAAACTACTCCTAAGATACCAACTAGGGATTCATCATCCCTTAAGAATAGAAAAAGCTTAGCTGCTCATATTGCGACTAGAAAGCATGAAAATTAGAAGAATAACAAAGTCTCGAGTCTCTGTTTTCAATTTCTTGACATGTCCTGAGCCTTTCAGATTGGCCTCATAGCTTCCCTCAATCCTTCGTCCTCTAAAACCAAAGCTATCAAAATAATGAACCTAGGCCACCTATTTATAGGTGAGCTTTTCGCCAACAATTTCAGTCTCTAGGTCCAACTCTACCTGCGTGCCCCATCCGGATGTCGAATACTCTATTTGGACGCTTTTACGTTTCGTTCGGACGCTAGACTCTCTTGTCGGGACACACTTCTTTCTGTCAATATTTTGTCTGGACATACGTAATCATCGCAGAAACATTTTTGTCCGAACGCGATTCTTACTGGATCAATTCAATTCGGACGCTGGATTTGTTCGTCCGGACGCAACTTTTGTGAAATTTTCATTTTGTCCCGTTTCTCTGTTTTGTCTCGTTTTACACTATTTTTTTCTTCTAATCCACTCTTGATGATACTGTTGACAAAAATATTACAAAATAATTTATTAAACATACTTTCGAGGCTTAATATAGTATATTTTGAGGAATATAATTAACACTTTTATGTACAGATTAAGATGATTTAAAAAATTTATAACTTATAATTAAAATTAATAGCAAAAAGTTAAAAATTATTGACAAAAACATTCCCAAACATGCCCATTCCCACCACCACCACCACCACGACCACCACCACCACCACCACCACCACCCTGACTCAATATCTCAACGCGAGTCCTTCAAAAACTACAATTTTCACCATTCCCACCGGAAGAAGAATTCCTTACGACACCCTTGTGAAATTCTATGTCGCGAACCGCCCTCCCTGTCGTCTCTCTCGTGTCATGCGGCTACGTCTTCATTCTACCACATCAATTAATCCTCGGCGCCCGAACAAACCTCGCCGTTTCATTCCAAATGCGCGCTCTTCCTCTTCTCCGGATGCAGAAGAGCTCCCTTTTCTTCCCTTTCCCATTGAGCTGGTGGGTCTGTTTTTCCTTGAAGCTATATCTGATTTTTTGCTTCACAATTTTCAACCCCGTAGCATTATCTTGAGTATTTGAATTATTATTCCTTATACAACCAATAACTACTTATCAATCTGGTGAATCATGTTGTTTACCAATGCCGTTAAATTTAAATTGTCAAATCAAATACGCATAATATATGTGTACATAAAATAGTGTATATTTTGTTATCGCATAATCTCTAACAGCGGACGTCCGTGTGGTTTCATCAAATTAGGGGAGCTCATTGTGCCTTCTAAAACCTGAAGCGGGTAAAATATATTTTACCTATTATTGTGTTTAGTAAAGTTTAGTGTGGATGGGGTTTGAGAAAATGCTTGATAGGATTGTGATAGATTGTTTGGTTCTGTATACAGAATGGTGAAACAGAGGTTTATGTTGTCAAATGGAGTCAAGATAAGGCGTTTTTGAGTTGAGTATAGGATCTTGAATGTTGATAGGTTTTGATTTCATTTTTTCTTATGCAAGCTTCCCATTTGGGTATCATGTGGTTTTGCCAAATTTTTTTAATGTTTTCTGAGGAAATGAGAACATAAAACTTGGGAAAACTTCACCATTGGTCACTATAATTTCAGATTTAGTTCCTGCAGGTCCAATTTAATCAATTTTAACCATATACTTGCATTTCTGTTTCATTTTAGTCCTTCCTGCATCATTTGTTAGTGTCTTATATGGAATCATTTGGTAGTATCTCAAATGAGAATCATTTGGTAGTATCTTATATGGAAGAACGACACGTGCGACTTACACTATTAAGCATGGGAACTGATAGATTATTTGTTTTTACAGTCTGAAGGGTATTACTGTAATAGGTGTCGTGGTGTGGGAGGAGCATCTGTGACAAAACTCAATTGTTTCTTGAGATTGATGAAACTTTAAATGAGTGAGTCCATGACAAATAATTATGCCCATTTAGGCGCTTAGATGTAACCCATTTGGGCATATCATTATCTTTGAGAACTAATTTATCCTAAGTCATATTAAACAAAGGAGTCCAACAACAACAACAAAAAAGGAAGGCAAATAACCAAATGGACGTCTAACGGGAGATCGAATATAATAGGGTGCTGATTTGAAAAAAATCCGAAAATATGGAAAGGCCTTCAAACGATGCCATTTTTTTAGAATGCACCATGAAGAAGAGGAAATCGAGACAAGTTGAGGGGTGTGATCGGCAATCATGGGCATTCGTACTAATGTTGATGTTAACATGCCGTCAGCCCTGAGATGTTGACGTCAGCAACTTTGTTTGCTTATCATGAAATTTCTGATTATCAGATGTATGTACTAAAGAGTTTAGTAGTTAAATGTTTCAACCCATTGTATGCAAGTTGGGTATGATAAATATCTATGCATTAACTTGAGGAGAAATGTTAAGTTAGGGATATTATTGTACTTTTAGTATTTCTTGGTCTTATTATATAAATAACAAGTGAGAGGGAGTAAAGCCTAATGTTGGGGGGCTCTCATTCACAATTACTCTCATTCTCTCTCTTGTTCTCCTTTTCTCTCCCTCGCTCTGCACTAATTCTAACATTTAATGAGGTTGTTCTAAACTGTACAAGATGGCGCACTTTGTATTGGGTTAAGACGAAGTTTGATGCAAGCCATACAGCATGGTTTTTCTTGTGAGGGCAGTGGTGGGTGAAGTAGACTACTGGAGACCATTACTTTTGGGGTTTGAATTTGCAGTTTAACAGTACCAATTGGCCATGAATAGGCGGCAAAGTGAACTGAAGTAAGAAGTTTGTGGAACCTGTTGATAGGTATTGCTGCTAAAGGCTGACACAGTTGACTACAGTGTTAGCTTATGCTGAGTTTATGTTAACTGGACTATCTAGATGGCTTTGTTCACGACAATTTATGACTTGGCACCATAATATCTAACCATGACTCGTTCACTTGAAAATTAATTTAGAATTATTCACTTAAAATTTTGATGAACCTTTTTTCCTGTCAGCAATTCATGGATTAATGAGTTTGGATAGAACCTAAGGCTGGACCAGCGACAAGAAACAACCTTATGATAATCGATATGGGTCCTCACATGATGATGCTGAAGCTGTTGTTCCCGTAGTTTAGGTATTATAGGAGAAACTAGAAAGGAGGGTTTTTTTTAAGTTAATGCTATATATAAAGCTGATGCTAACGGTTGATGGCTGATGAGAAGCGAAAGGTAGAACTTTTGATAAAGGGCATCTAATGATAATAGACTTGAGGATTGGGAGGCTTCCCCTCTGCCCATATTAATGTGTGGTCAAAGAATTACCTAAAGATTTTCATGTGTATCTAGTTTTCGAGTACAGGAGATCATATATGTGAGGAAAATGAAGACCAAACTGGTTCTTGTTGTTTTTCCTTGTGAAATTGGTTGGGTTGGCAATGGGAGAGAGTTTGTGAACCAATGAATTAGTATTGAAGAAAAGAGGATGTAGTGCAAAGATGAACTCGAAGGGAAAAGACGAAGGACTGAAAAGATGAACTCGAAGGGATCAGAGTAAACTTGAGCTTGATAACACAGGATTCGAAGTAAGGGCCATGTCCTTCTTCTTATTTGCTTCACATGCATCAGTATGCTTTCAAATTTTAAACATAGGCAGTTTAGATGGTTCTAAATGCTTCAAAATTCTCAGGATTGTACGATGCAACTGTAATCCTAGTGTGATGCCTGAGGGGTTCTAGGAATGAACTATTAGATTATAAGAGCAATACTAGAAACAAAATACAAATGTCCTTCCAAAAAGAGGGCAATGGAGAGAAAACTTGGTCTATATATTGTCGGTGAGCCGCCAAGTATGAGTCCCGCCACAGTTTTTGTGCAAAAGGATCAATCCTTCATTTATTTCTTTTACCTTTCTTTTCTCTTTTGAACTTTAAATTTTCTCAAACCAAATTGGTCGGGCTTTAACAGTCTTAGATACTTTAGAAGTCCAAATCCTTTCTCATTTAGCTTTAACAGTCTTAGATACTTTACAAGCCCAAATCCTTTCTCATTTAATTTATTCAACAATAATACCCAGGATTAACATAAACTGCATGGTCACTATTGAGCATTAACGAGAATTTGTCATAGCCCCCAAAGCAGCCCCAAAGTATCATTTTTTCTGCTTTATTACAAACCCAAAAGCCATGCCTAGCCATGCCCTTTTTAAGATGTATCTTAAACCGGAAAGACTCCCATTAGTATTGAAGCTGACTATCATCAGCTTTAGAAAGAGCTCTTTCACCACTGCCTTACATTCGTTTTGGTAATATAGCTTGTAGGAGAGTTCTATACATTTAGCTTATGCTAATAAATTTCCTAATTTTGTATCAAACTTGATTTCGGGTAGGATGCATGGTCCTTGAGAAGTAGTGGAAATTCCTATTAGGCTTACTCTACATGTTTCCATGAATTGGCAAAAGTAGCAAAAGTAGTAAGATGTATGCATAAGAACTTCAGATTTGGTAATTTCTTTTGCCGACAATACAACAATTGATATGACAATGCATACATACCAAGGTTTTAAATCGCGGTATCGGCCAGCGTAATGGTCGCGGTCGCGTGTAATGGATATCGAGCGTATCGGTCAACCTATAACGGAAATTGGGCGTCACGGACGTAAATTTTTTTCAAGCGGTAGCAAATGGCATAAAACTCATTGATACACATATTCTAACTTTATTTACTACAAATTGAATATTTGTAGTTATTTTTAATTGTTATTTGGATACAAAAAACATATTTTTTAGAATTTACGTTGTTTTTAAAATTTAAAAAATACAATATTGTTATATGATAAAAGAATTTCACTAAGTATCTATAATATTATAAATACTAATATAATTGGTAATTTTGATAACAAAGACATGCAAAAATATTATACTATAATACTACATATAAATTATATAATAATAATAATAATATTAAAATTTTAATATTATTAAACTATTGTATAATATTAAAATATTATACTATATATTATATAATCAAATCATGAATAATTCAACTTAAATAAAAATATTATACTAACTAATAAATATTTATATTACAAGTAACTACAATATTACATATAAATTATATAATAACAATATTAAATTTCTAATATTATTAAACTACTGTATAATATTAAAATATTATACTATATATTATATAATGAATAATTCAAATTAAATAAAAAATATTATACTAAATAATAAATATTTATATTACTTTTACTTTATATAATATAAATGAGGTAAGATATATATATAATTTAAATATTACATACAATAATAATAATAAATTATAAGATGATAAATTAAAAAAAATAATTAAAAAAACAAGATAAAAATATAAATAAATTTTTATAAAGAAAATTTAAATACCAATTAAAGTAATAAAAAAATACAAATTGAAAAACAAAAGCGTGACCTCCACTCCAGTCGCATCGCGGCAAACACCCAATCCAGTCGAATCGCAAAAACTAGCGGCAAACACCAATCGAAGCGCGACCTCCACTCACCAGCGGCAAACACCCAAAAGTGCGACCTCCACTCGAATCGCAAAAACCAGGGCACAGCTCCTCCAATCTAATCGCAAAAACCAGTCGTTGTGAACACCACCGAAATCACCCAAATTCCAAATCGCGACTCCACTGGAACCCTAGATTCGAAGAGGAAGATGAGTTTGGAAGAGGGAAAGAGGTTCGGAAGAGGCGAAAGGAGTTCGGAAAAGCAGAAAAGGCATAGAAGAGTTCGAAGAAAACAAAAGAAAAAGCAAAAAGGTGAGTTCGTACTTCACATTTGCAGTTGTCGTTGTGTCGGAGGGGGGTGTATCGTCTGTAATGGCTGTTACAGGCCGATACGCAACTGATACCCGTTACGTAACAAGAGTAATGGTCAATACGTATGGGATCCTCTGTGCAACCAATACAACGCAGCGTATCCGAATCGATACTCCAAAATACTATTACGTAATGGCTGATTCGTTATGTAATACCCGATTTGTTAGAACCCT
>JAULJZ010183073.1:0-22119 GCA_032270985.1 Heliamphora pulchella | reverse complement strand
TCTATTAGGATGATATGCATAGTTTGAAGGATGAAAAATGTGGAGTTTTATGAGATAAAACCTTTTTGAGACTCGTGGTAGTCTGATGGAAAGCTGATGGTTTTTTAGAGAAAAGCCTTTTGCTCTTGTGGTTGAGCTCGTGTGTGTGTAATTGTATAGCCTGCTTTACAGTTTTACTGTCTATGTTCTATTGGGCTTCAGCTCACGGTGTGGGATTTTGCGGTAAAATTTTTTTCAGGTAAGCGTGGTCCTGTAGGTTGACCCGGTGGTGCCCGGAGGTGGTTGATGACAAGACGTCTGTTTTGTCTTGATAGGTAGCTTATACTTGTTGTATATGTTTCATGTTTATTTGTAACACGTTGTAAATCGTATACTATGATTATGGATGTATGCATGTTTAGATGCTTTCGATAGAACCTTGGGTTAGTTGTTGTTTTTCGTAGTTTCATACTACGTTTTTCATTGTTATGATCAACGGTTTACAAATGAAATTTTCAAATAGTTTTTGTTTCACATAAGCCTTTGTGCTTCGAGGTAGAATTTGGAATGGCCTGAGCTTCTTTTCAAATGAAAAGATTTTCTATTCAAAAATCGTATTTTGTTTTTAGAGGTTTGGCTTGTGGGGCTGTAATTGTAGTCTTTTGGCTATTCTTTTAAATCAATAAACTATCGGTAGTATGTTTTTACAAAAGTTTTTGCCTCGTTTGGTCTTCTGGTTTTAAATTTCTTTTGTTTGGACGGTTTGGTGGTCGTTCTGTGGCTTTTCGCATGATTCGGAGTTTGGGGTGTGACAATTTGGTATCAGAGCTCTGGGATTGAATACCTATGAGTTGTGGGAAGAGGGTGTGTTACCTGGTGAGGATGTGTGTGTGCTTGGTTGCCTGTGTTTGGAATATGAGCACGTTGATGTCATGTATATGAGAGCATGGAGGTTGGATCTTAGGATTGATTAGTCTTGCCTTTGGGCGTTTGGACTAACAAACTTGGGAGCCAAATTAGAACCGCATTTCATGGACGTGATTTCTAGCAGGGAATCTAAGTAGGTTATCCAAAGTGACGCATCATTCTTGTCGATTCTCCTCGATTTTGGTGTTGTGTCTACATGATCGTCATGGCTATGTGTTAGCACGACTATGTAATATGTGGTAGAAGTAACATGATAGATCGACCATAGGTTGTCGTGTTTCATGCTTTCTTCATATACGACCTGTACACCCTTAGAGGCGGCGAGACTGTGGTTTGGGTCTTGGTTGTACGACTCGGTTGCAATGGTTGCAGTAATTGTTGCAGAGACAAGGTTATGGGTTGAGCGTTGATCGCTTGGTATGTTGTGGAACTTGACAGTGAGTTGGGTTTAGTCGCGTGAGGATAGCCTCAGTTGGTGTTTGTTGAGTGTTTGAGCAGAGTTTTGTACAGGTGTAGTTGAAGCATGGTTGATGGCTTTGGCTTGGGTAACTGGCTTCTCTGAAGAGTAAGTTACTAGAAGTGGTAGTGGTGTTAAGGATAGTCTTGCGAGTAGGGGCGATGGGGTGTTGGAAACCCTAGATCTTAGTTGTTATGCTTGGATTGTGGATAGTGATTATTCCCTTTGAATTTTTGATGTACGTGGTTTTGGTCTTGTGATGGATTAGATACGTCGTGATCCATGGTATGTCTTGAGCCGTGTACTCGGGATGGGGTATAGATGGAAACATAGTGGATGGGAGCGTAGAGATCCTTGGTCGAGCGCATGTTGAAATAGTAGAACGTGTGGTTCTGAAAATATTTCCTGGTAGTCAGGATATCGATGGTGGTCAGCAGGATGTTGGTAGTCTGAGTAGTCTGATGACCTTAGACGTTGTGTACCTTTTGAGGTTTGAAAATTGAGTTCCGAGTGAGTGAGCTCAAGGATATGGGAATGAGTATGAATTGTAGTTATGCTGGGAAGAGCGCGGGTTATAGCTGTATAGGAATGTGTAAGGGCTCCTGCGACGAGTATCGGCTCTGTGAGATTCCCACGGGAATGCAGGTCAGTGGTTTGGTCGATATCCTAGTGATTGGGAGATCGCGTTTGGGAACCGTGTGAGGTTCATGTGGTTGGTTTAGTGTTGATATGACATATCCCGTGTATGATATGTCTGGAGGTTGTTTACGTTCCACCTTAGGTTTAGAGATAGGTATGTTGTTCACCCATGGGAACGAAGTGTGAAGTGATAAGGTTCATCAATGGACCGTGTGGTTTGCCTAGCAAGTGTTAGGTGAGTAAGCGCAACCTTGTGGAGTGAAGTCTTGAGTGTAATGGTATGTGTCGTACAAGGTATACGGATGGCTGGTGTCCATGCATGTGAATGAGGTCAAAGAGAGCTTGGTGTAGCGGATGACCTGAGTTGTGTGATCGGAGTTGACAACAGCTGTGTGATTGTAGCCGATGTGCCCTCGGGGTAGGACTTACAGAGTTTTTAGAAGCTGAGTGTTGAGGAGCACTCCTAGTACGTTGAAGTTGGGTCATGGTTTCTTGCTAGCCTTTTTCCTTTCCTTTGGATGGAAGGAGAAAGAGTTTTCTTGTAGACGATTGTCTGGTGTGAGTTGTTTTCATCTCGGGCGGACACAGATGCTAGGTTTTTGATTGGTTCAGGTTTTGGTTGTGTCCAGAGATTGTGGAATCTCAGTAGATCTATACCCGTGTGTGACCCTTGGAGTTGTGACTCAGGGACTTGTATCACCGTAATCGAGTGATTGTGGGTTTGATCCTTCGTGGTTTCGACGCGAGGTGCGAGACGCTCTATATTCGACTGTCGGTGTGTGTGACTTGGGATCTAATTGCTCCTGTGGTTGGGAACCGTAAAGAATTGCATGATGGGGTTGGTATTTTTCGCGCTGGAAGACCGTAAAAGAGTACTTATGAGTGTGGTAACCTAGTCAGTATGGCTTGTTTGTGTGATATGGGTTGTGTTTCCTATGCTATTTATTTTTGATAGACAAGAGAGTTGGTGTTGAGACGTAACGTTCTTTGCAATGATCAGTTAAGGATCATTGACCGTTGTGTGCGTGTGGTTGTGTCTCTAGCCCTTAGTAGAGCGGGGAATTTGTCAGAATAGTGCAGCTGTGATATGTGTATGGTGGGTTTCTGGAAGACTTTTGTGAGTCTCGCTTGGGTCTTGTTTGGAGCTTTGAGCTGCTCAGAATTCTTAGAGTTCTTGGAGTTGAGGAGTGGTTGTCGACTTGGGAAAGTGTTGTGCTTCGGCATAACTGTTGTTTGCGTGGATGGTAGTTCCGAGAGTATGATAAAGTATGAATCAGGAAGGATATGATATTGAGGAAGCCTTAGTTAGCGTGGCCTGTTTGGACCGACGCGACTGCTTGATATGGAACGAAAGGGCCGTGATGAGGTCTGGATGGGAGAAAATTGCTAAGTGTAAGATGCAAGTTTTGGTTGGTGTCTTGGGTTTGACTATTTTGCTATTGTGGATTCAAGGATTTGGTATATGTGTTCTGCATTGGAGTTGATACTATATGTCAGTCGACCTGTTCGCTTTGCCAGATCTTGAGAATCATGTTTGATTTGTCAGATGACGGAGATCGTGTTTGATTTGAGGTTGATCTGTAGCCTTAGTATCAGTGATCTGATGGCGAGACGTTGAGTTGTGTAGTGACGTGCTGTTGCACGGGAGTTATGATTTGTTTGATATAGGTTGTTAGATACCTATGAGATGTTCTGTCTACGTGACGTGTTTGGTTGAGTGACGCACTAGAGTCAGGTGTCTTTATGGCTGTGATGCCAGATCGGTTTTTGATTGTGTGAATCCTTGTCTCAGACAATGGTGTACCACCTGATGTTTCTCCTAGGTGAGAATTGTGGTTTGTGATAGAAGTTTGAGTAGAGGATGAAGGTTTGAGTGTTTGATGAGATTTGTTCTTTGGTGTTCCAGGTGAGTTAAGTGAGCTTCTCTCTGGAGAGCTTCTCTCTGGAATTGGGTGTTGTGTTGTTGCTTGTGGATCGGTGTCATGACAGCTTCAGTAATGGAGATATTGGCATAGGTAGGGTGATGATGTGGTATCAAAGTCAGTGGTCATCTGGTGATCGTCAGGACTTGAGTAAGGCTTTTGTGCAGTGTGTGTGACTTTGTGTGACCGATGTTAGGGCTTGACGTCGTGTGTTTGGACTTGTGGAGATGGTCCTTGGAGAGCATAGTGAGATGTGATTGAGCCAGTATGTGGCAACGAGGACGAGAGTGAAAGTCTCTGTGTTCTAGCATAGGGCATGTTTGCGATCGAGTACGGTGGTGAATTGGTCACTTGCTTTGTGTTTGTCGTCAGAGTGGTTTGAGTTCGGCGGGAGTTGTGTTTCGAGGTTGGCAGTGTGAGCTGGATCTTGATCCTCTGTTTCATGGCTGTCTCCTGGATGATAGTAGTGTCAGTGGAGCTTGTTGTGGGATCAGTCTGCATGGAGGTTGATTCTTCACGCCGTGTTTGCCTTATGTGACGACGGTTGTGTATTAGTTTTGTGACGGTGATTTTTGGGGTTTCAGTTGTGGAGGCATGCTTGCTGTTGTACAGTGTTTCTGGGATTGCATCTGAGATTGTTGATGGTTATGGGCTGGTGTTTAGTTTGAGTTTCGGTGTTGAATTTCGGGGATGAAATTCCCTTAAGATGGGGAGAGTTGTGAGAGCCCGACCTATTTTATTTTTGGAATAATTTCAGGATTGACGTAGTTAGAGTTAATCTTTGACCTCGGGCATTGGGGTTTGTGCTTCTTCACCGAAGAACAACAGGCGCGTATGAGTTTTATGCTTGTTTTGAGTTCTGTTGAGGCTCGTTTGGTTTGGTTTAAGGCTAGAAAACCAATTTTACGCAGAAAAACAAACTGCCCTAAGGTTCGGTCGACTGGAGGGGTTGGCTCGGTCGACTGGATCGAGATTTTCTAGTTCGGTCGATTGAACTAGGGTGTTCGGTCGACTGGACCGTGGCGCTGGGCAATTTTCATGTTTCCAGTAGGCTGTTCAGTTGACTGGAGTGGGGGTCCAGTCGACTGAACTGAGGATTTTGGAGTTTTTTTATAAATATCAGAGGCTGAGATATTTTGATGGAGCTTTCTTCTAAGCTAAGTTTCGATTTTCCTCTGCCTTCTTTCTAGATTTCTAAGGGCCCGAGACTCGATTTGTAGCAATCTGACTATGCATCCTTGATGTTGGTGCCGGGAGCTTCGTATATATCCGGACAGATTTTCGTTTCGTTGAGGTTTGATTTTCGAGGTGTCGGGTTTTGACCCAACGAGGTAGGATTCTAGACCATACTACTGTATTAGGGTGATATATGTAATTGTGTACGCTTTCACCGGGTAGAAATGCATCAAACGTGATTTTCATGTGTAAACTTTAGTTTTTGGGTAAAAAGTGGGTTTTTATGCATTTTCTCGGTTTCTATACATGATTCGGGTGTGTTGACATCCGTGATTTTCAAAAGAGGATTGAAAACGAGGTATTTTGTGAAAATGGTGAAAAATGTGATTTTGGAGATTTGGAGCTAACCCGCGGGGTTGAGACTTACCTTTTAACGTTTTGTTAGAAATGATTTTAGATCTCCATGTCAGTGGATTGGATCTCTTTTATACATACATTGTATAAACTATTTTCGAGTTTTTCGTCGTTGAGCTACGGTGATTTTTAAAATATTTTCCATAAATGTACCGTGATAGTTGGTGTGTTGAGTTGGGCTTCCATTGCTCATCGGTGTAAGTCCGGAAACATGCGCAGAGTAGGTCCCTACGTGCCTTCGGATTAATCCCCGTAAACGAGGTTGGTGGGTGCTTAGTGCCATCGGGTTGTGGTCCCGTAAACTAAGTGGTTGTGTGGGTGCCTAGTGCCCTCGAGTGTGATCTCGTAAACTAAGTCGGTTGCCTCCGTGAATGGCGTTTTTGTTGTAACTCCGTATAGAACTTGTCATTACTAACCTACGGGTCGAGGGTAATGGACGAGAGTTTATAGTTGTTACATTTGTCGATGTGGCAGAGTCGGTACATAGGATTTCATTTTACTGTGTTCTCCTCAGCTGTGTGACCCGAGTGGAGGAAAACTGTTTTACCGTTTTATTTTCCTCGGTTGTGTGTTCCGAGTGGAAAAATAATATTTTGATTCCGGTTGTATGATCCGGGTGAACAAAGATCATGTTTTGATTACTATTTTATTTACAGCTTTTCCTTACACTGTGGCTTGATATCTGTTAGGATGATATGCATAGTTTGAAGGATGAAAAATGTAGAGTTTTATGAGATAAAACATTTTTTAGACTTGTGGTAGTCTGTTGGAAAACTGATAGTTTTTTAGGAAAAAATCTTTTTGGCTCCTGTGGTTGAGCCCGTGTGTGTGTAATTGCATAGCCTGCTTTACAGTTTTACTGTCTATATGTTTTATTGGGCTTCGGCTCATGGTTTGGAATTTTGTTGTAAAATTTTTTTCAGGTAAGCGTGGTCCTGTAGGTTGACTTGGTGGTGCCCAGAGGTGGTTGATGACAAGACGTCTGTTTTGTCTTGATAGATAGCTTACACATGTTGTATATGTTTCATGTTTATTTGTAATATATTATAAATCGTATACTATGATTATGGATGTATGCATGTTTAGATGCTTTCGAGAGAAGCTTGGGTTGGTTGTTGTTTTCCGTAGTTTCATACTACAATTTTCGTTGTTGGGATCAACGGTTTACAAACGGAATTTTCAAATAGTTTTTGTTTCACATAAACCTTTGTGCTTCGAGGTAGATTTTGGAATGGCCTAAGCTTCTTTTAAAACGAAAAGATTTCCTATTCAAAACCCGTATTTTGTTTTTAAAGGTTTGGCTTATGGGGCTGTAACTGTAGTCTTTTGGCTACTCTTTTAAATCAATAAACCATCGGTAGTACGTTTTTACAAAAGCTTTGGTCTCGTTTGGTCTTCTGGTTTTAAATCCCTTTTGTTCGAACGGTTTGGTGGTCGTTTTGTGGCTTTTCGCGTGATCCGGAGTTTGGGACGTGACAAATATGATGAGTATTTAACACTAAAAGTAAAGAAAAGTTACTAACAAAGAAAATAATGGTTTCATAACAAAGAGTTTTAGATGTTTGAAGAAAAGAAAAACTAAAGAAAAGGTTTATTAAGAAAATTATTCTAGAATGAAAAAGTTAGAAGATGTTATTAAACTAAAGAAAAAAAAATCTAACTATTTACATTTTATGCTTTAAAAGAGACAAAAAAAAATTTTAAAAAAAGAGAAAAATTACTATAATAAGAGAAAATTTATACTAATATTTAAAGATTAATTTAAGAAATTTTTGTGATTTTTTAGTTTTAACAAAAGAAAAGAAAAGAAAAGAAGAATAAGTTAAGTATTATGAAAAGAAAAGAAAAAGAAATGGAAAAGAAATAAAGAAAAAAGAATATTAAAAGAAAATAAAACTACATTACAAGAAAAAGAAAATTAGACTACATTATAAAAAAAAGAACAAAAATAAAATACTAAAAAGAAAAATTACACTACCATAAAGAAAAGAAATTAAAAATAGACTAAGAGGTAGAAAAAGAATATTAAGCTAAGAAGAAAATGAGAGGGAACATTAAATTAGTGTATAAGAAAAGAAAAGAAAATGAACTAAAATGCTTATTAAAGAAAAAATAAACTGATTAAAGGAAGAAAAAATAAAACAAATGTTAAAAAATTAAACTAATGATAATAAAGGAAATTAAGTTACATTAAAAGAAAATGAAAAAGAAAAAGAAGATAATGGAATATAAACTTAAAATAAGACTAGAAAAATAAAATGAGCCAAAATATAACTATTTAATTATCAAATATGAATATAGTATTGGCAATTATATCCATATGTATATGAGTGCATTGTTATAACAATTAACAACATTAATTAGTTGTAATTGCAAGAATATTTTAGCACTAAAATTGATGAAGTGATAAAAATAAGAAAGAGAAAGACAATGTGCTTAGTGTGAAATGTAGAGAAATTAACAACTAAAAAAATAAAGAAAACAACTAAAATAAACAAGATTAACTATATAAATAGAAGGAATATGCAAATTGAAATTGAATTTTAACCCGACCAATTCAAAAGAGAGGAAATTGAGTTAGAAAGACCGGGGATCCAAATGAGGTACTTAGATTGCTGAGGAATCCTCAAGTAGGGAATGTGTTTCAATGGGTCGATTCTCGGGTGATGATCTAAGCAAGGCTCCAATATTGGAGGTTTGGGTCTCGGTGTTTTCGCAGGGCTTCGGCGTCGGGACTCGGAATTGCTCAGCACCTCGGCAGAGTTTCACTCTCAAAACCTCACACTAATTTTCTGTCCTTGAAAACGTACAAGAGGTACGGTATTTATAGAGTTCTTCACTCAATAAGATGCTGCCACGTTTTAGGGACACGCTAGGCCATTTAGACTTGGCGGTCGCCATAATGCAAGTTGGTGATCGCCATATTTTTGAAAGATTCCACAAAGTTCTATGGCGGTCGCTATGATGCAAGCTGGCGGTCGCCATAATAAAAGGTGGCGGTCGCCATTTTTGGTTAGGATTTCTAAGAGGTTCTACTAGCGGTCGTCACAATGAACTTGGCGGTCGCCTTACTTGGGTAGCAAGTTTCGATGGTTCGACAAAATTTTATTGGTTTGAAGGTTCTGGGTTCAAATACTAAGCTTGGATCACTTCCCGAGGATTGAACTGAAGCATCATTCCACCTGTTTTCATCATCGGATTCACTTAAGATTAGGTGAGGTCAAATTTGGGTGTCTACTGTTGCCCCTCTTTGATATAACTTGCATAGCAACGCGTGGAGCAAGTTATATCAAAGATTCCAGAGACAACATCCATTTGACCGAGCCGTCAATCTTAGACCACAAATATATAAGCATGCATATGATGTTGGTCGTACTCGAATTTTCATCAAGCTACTTACGTACCCCTTTGCTAGGGATCAGATCAGAACGTAATTCATGGGGCAAGATGCAAGCATGTAAGATAAGAAATATGATGTATGACAAGTATAGTGTAATACAATACGAGTCAGTTAAGAGTCATGAGTAGGCCCGATGAGTCAGTTTAAGGTCATAAGGAGGACTGATGAGTTAATTTAGGGTCATGAGGAGGACCGAGGCGTCAGTTTAGGGTTATGAAGAGGACCGAGGCGTCAGTTTAGGGTTATGAAGAGGACCGAGGAGTCAGTTTAGGGCCATGAGGAGGACCACGAGTCAGTTTAGGGTCATGAGGAGGACCGATAAGTCAGTTTAGGGTCATGACGAGGGTCATGAGGAGGATCGAAGAGTTAGTTTAGGGTCATGAGGAGGACTGAGGAGTCAGTTTAGAATCGTGAGGAGGACCGATAAGTCAGTTTAGGGTCATGAGGAGGACCAACGAGAAAAATATCAAACTAATAGGTCAAGTTAAGACCTAAAAACGGGACAGTACATGAGATAAAAGTAATTTAAAAGCCAAGTTACGACTTAAAAATTAAATTTATCGGGCAGAAAGCCACGAATTAATAGGTCGAGCTAAGACCTAAAAATTCGGGACGAGACATGAAATAAAAATAATTTAAAATTCGGGATGAGGTATGGGATAAAAATAATTTAAAAGTCAAGTTATGACTTAAAAATTAAATTTATCGGGAGGATAATCCACACAGAAAAACATACACAATTATTTTTGAAAAAAAAAATTTATGTTTTTCTGAAAATTATTTTTGCTAATAAAATAAAGAGAAAATAATCTATACTAATAGAATATACGCACACAAAGGAAATAAAATGCATGCAAATAATAAGATAGGCAAAAACATGTATTAAAAGCCCCAAACAGCCGCTCTCAAAACTCCAAAACGTCATAATGGTAAACTGACACGACGTGACTTTTGGCAACCTGGCGGTCGCCAAGCCCAAATCCTTCTGACATGGCGGCCGCCGGGTAAAAACCCTTCCAACATGGCGGTCGCCATGTGTTACTTCACTGACATGGCGGTCGCTCACTTTAGAAGTGGCAACCGCCAACTCCAGACACGCATAAGATTCCTAGGGTCGCGCGGGTTGGGCTCATTCGCGCATTCCTTACTCTCTCTCTAACCTTTTGCCCTCTCTTGGCTCTCTCCCAACCTTCTCTTGCTTCCTCTCGTTCTTTGAGCTTTTGTGCCTTGTTCTTCGTGACGCAAGATGTTTACCTTATTGTTCGTGATTCCCTTTCTATTCACGGCGGGCCAGGACCAGGGAGATGAGGATTTAGGGGCGCGACAGGATCCCTCTACTACTGGGAGCTCCTCTATGGGTGTCCTTCCCGGTGGCGGGGTTACTACCACACAGCCCACTGCTACGATGGATGCCCTTGTTCTTGAGGCGGAGTGTGCCTCCTGCCAGGCTGCTGAGAAGGAGGCACGAGCAGCTGCTGAGGCACAGGCTGCCGCAGATGCTGCTACTGAGGCCGCCGTGGCCGATTTCTTAGATCCTGATGCTGGAGAGGGTCATCCGGCGCCCTTCGACCCACATACATATGCTCTACTGCCCCATCGCGTCATTCCATGTGGGATGAGACGCTACGAGCCTCCAGCTAACGCTGTTGCTGCCGATGTTCTTCTACGGGAGGCCGACCACCATATGTCTCGCCAATGCCCATTGGTAAGTATTCTGTCCTTACCGTTTTAATACCAAAGCACGATATATCAAACGTAGACGCATGCCTAGGATTCCCCCCCATGTGATGATGATGTGATTCAATTATGATGATAAATGATGATTTATTTTGATGTGTTTGATGAATGATGATGATTTGAACCTAGTTAAGCTACCTTTGCAATGAAAATTAAAACAGTAGGGACACTTTAGGATTTGAACAAACAATGAAAGGGAAGGGCGATTATTTTAATAAAAGAAAACACAAAATAAAATGTTTGAATTTTTTTTATTTAGATTTTTTATTTTAAGGAAAACACAAAACTGAGGGATTTTTGTTTTTGTTTTTTGCGGCATGAAAACAAGAGGAATAACTTTTATCAAAATCTTAGAAAATTGAAAGCAATTGTCAAAAATTTCTAAAAAGTTGGGGCAAAATTTCACTAACTCTAAAGATTTAAGGGGCATTTTAAAGAGAAAATCAAGAAAAGTTTTCAAAAGTCCTAGAAAATTTAGAAAAAATGATCTGAAATGTTTTTTTGTTTTTTTTTTTCGAAGTTTTTTTTTAAGAAAATCAAGCAAAATTCTAAACATTTAAGGAAAAGTTTTAGAAAATTGAGAAAATTTTTTAGAAATGTTTACAAATTCCTAGAAACTTTTAGAGAATTCTAGAAAATTAAAAAAAATTTTGAACAATCATAAAAAAAATCCTAGAAAATTTTAGAAAATCTTTTAAAAATTTTTAGAAAATCTTAAAAATTTTTAGAAAACCATAGATAATTAAGAAAAAGTTTTTTGGGAAATTTTAAAAAAATTTAAAAAATCTTAAAAAATTAAGGCAAAAATGTTATGAAAATTTAGAAAATCAGGACAAAAGAGGCAAAACACAAATATCTAAGGAAATTTTTTTAAGGAGATTTTCCCGGCGTACCATGGCTTAAGGTTCATAATCTTTTACTAGGACGTGCAAAACCAAATGATCGGCCTTTACACACGAACCTAGGGTATGAGAGATTTGCCTAGTTTACTAGGGCTTGGATGAACCGAATGGTCATCACTTACACACGAATCTAGGATTTTGCTTTCAAATATTTCTCTGCACTTTGCTTGCTCGATCTGTTCTTTATATATTCTCTGTATGTTTTCTCCTTCTTAGGTTGGTCACTATGTCCAAGGTTTCGGAGGTTCTGCCTCCGGAGAGGTATTGGACTGGTATGATGCCCTCCATGCTTCTAGCCGGGCCATTATTGATGCTTTCGGCTTTGTTCGATTCGTACCCCTGTTGGGTAGGACGAGCAATGATGGCGTTTGGCTGACAGCCTTGGCGGAGCGGTGGTGGGATACCACCAATAGCTTCCACTTTACTACCTTCGAGGCCACCTTGACGCCTATAGACTTCGTGCTGATCACTGGGATCCAGGTTGGAGGAGCCCCTATTTCGTTCGACCCGACTATTGCTAGTTTCGCTGATGCGCTGACATATTTTCTCGGAGCCGTTCCCACTCAGATGGATCGTGACAGAGTCCGGTATACCTGGTTCTTCGAGTGGTTCAGACATTTTCAGTGCACCGAGCCCCGCCACTTCGAGTCGGTCGCCCGGGGTTTTCTTATGTATATGTTCGGTACCTCCTTGTTCTCGAACAAGGAGAATACCGTCCATTTGCAGTACTTGGGTGAACTTGCTCGTCTTGACTGGGTTGCCACTTATGATTGGGGAGGAGCCGCGCTCGCTCCACTTTACAGCTTCATGCGGATTTTGACCCGTTCCCTCAGGAGCTCTGCATTAGGGGATACTGGCGGGTCTAGGAGGTATGATCTAGTTTCTTCATCCTTTCATTCATTTCTGTTATCTGTTATTATCTGTTTGCTGGCATCTTCTTCTTTGTAATTGTGGACTTACGAGTTCCTCGGGCTTCACGTCCCAGTGAACTCCTCAGCGGACCCTCTAGTCATTCCTCGTGCAGCCCGGTGGTCCCGAGGGCTGAAGGGGAAGAAGATCGGGGGGAAGGACATCGACCGGTTTTGGGTCTCGCTGGACCGGCTGACTCCCGATCAGGTATCTTTATTTACTGCTTACTATTATGTACACTGCCTTCTTATACTGCTCACTGCATTGTACTGCACCTCACTATACTATTTTTGTTCCTCTGCTCTACACACTGATTACTGTACATTGACTGTTATTATACACTGCACTGTATTCTACAGGTTCATTGGGACATCTGGAGAGGCATAGAGGATCGGGTCGGCACAGATCTGATGCGCAGCTGGGATATCGCTTTTATGCGGATCCTACTGGAGGGCCCATTTGGGTGGGAGTACTATCTAAGAGAGCAAGTGGTTCGCCAGTCGCTCGGCCTGGATGACTTCTAGATCTCGGTGGTTCCTCCGGCCCGTATGCGTCGAATTAATCATCTGAGCCGGATCGATCTTCTATTAGAGTTGGTCGGGACGTATGCTGCCGAGCTTCTAGTGACCGAGGAAGACTACCCAGCCTGGGCCTGGGCACATATGTTGGGACCTCTAGGGCCCGGCCTGGCTGCCCTTGGCGGTAGGAGGAGAGGACAGGCACCAGAGGCTGCTGATGTTGGTGTTGCTGGTGTTGCTGCTGGAGTTGCTGGAGCTACCGGAGGAGTGATAGGTCCGGAGATTCCTTGGGAGATTCAAACTGTGGCTTATGGTTTGCCCTTCTCCCTTTCTGTTCTAGTCCCACCAGTTTTTGAATTCAGAGCAGAGGTTGGCCAGGTATTTCCTTATCCTTACTCCTTTCTTTCATTTTTTGCTTTATTTTTCTGACTGTCTTTTTCTTTTCCTTCTATAGTTTAATCAGGCATGGGTGGACTGTCTGCTGCTGATATTTATGGATCAGAGGGCATTGATTCGTCAGCTTGATGCCACCGTACGAGCAACTGGCATTGCTTTTACTCCTGCAGCCATAGTAAGTACCTTCATGACTCCTTCCAACCTTTCTGTTTCTTTTCATGTATCTTGTTCTGATCCTTGTTTCTTCTGACAGCCTCCGGTACCAGCTACCGGCATAGTACCACCGCGGGATACTGCTCCTTCTCCTGCTCCAGCCCCAGCTCGAGGTCGTGGTTCTCGTGCTGCCTCCTCCAGAGCTTGCTCCCAAGGGTCTGTCTCCTCTGCTCGGAGTCGCTCCAGGGCTGTCTTCCTCTTCTGGTAGCGATGGAGACGACTATATTGAGAGACTTTTTGAGGACGTGAGCTCGGACGAGGCCAACCCTTCTTCTCGCCGGGTCCGTCAGAGACATTCTTGAGAGAGAGGGAGAGCCCCCCCTTTCCCAGTTACTTTTACAATTTCATTTAGATACATTTATTGTTTATGGGACTGCGTGCCCTGGTTTGATACATTTACTTGATCCATGGGCCTGCGTGCCCTAGTTTACTGCTTTATTGGGCCTGGGTGCCCTAGTTTCGTCTTGATACATTCTGGTACTTTTTGAAGCACTTTGGGCCTTCGTGCCGTTTATTGCTTGGTTTTCATCTATCATTTATTTTCTGCTCGAACTGTGATGGATGCAAAATACAAAAGTCCAGACTTACGCAGAATGTAGAAACCACAAACTGATGTATGCCTGCCACCCTTTAACATGGCGGTTGCCAGAATCAACATGGCGGTCGCCATTTTCCTTAAATGCTTACATGGCGGTCGCACGTTCCATCATGGCGGTCACTTGATCAAAGGGCTAATGTCACTGTACTATGTTTTTTAGAGTTGGCGGTCGCCAGTTCCAAGATGGCGGTCGTCACTTTGAACATGCCTTTTGCCAAAATTTTAATTTTATGTCCTTTTCTGCCTTATAAATACAGCCCTGGAGACCCCATTTTCTATTACTCCAACTCAAATGGCTTCTTCCCTTTCTGCATGGGTCGAGGCATTTTCCCATGTCGTGCATTTGAACTTTATCCCTTTCGGTATCAACTCTTTATTTCCTCTCATGGCTGTGAAGACTGATGGTCCTTTGTTGGAAGCTGCTACCCGGCTATGGGATCCTCAGTCTCGCATCTTTCGGTTCGGTCTTGAAGAGTTATGCCCCACTGTGGAGGAGTTTGCTGCTATCCTAAACTTGGCTTTGCGGAGTCCTGTCATTGTTCCCACTTTCTCCTTTTCTGCTCGGCAACAGGTGATGCAACTCTGTGGTCTGTCTAAGATGGAGGCTTCTTTTCTGACATCGGGTGATTTGCCTTGACATTCCCTGGATCATTGACAGATTTCGTCCTACCGGTGACCTTAGCGACCTTGTCTTTCAGCTGCGACGTCGTTATGCTCTTTGCTTCTGTCTTCTTGCTCAGTATCTTATCATTCCTTCTGACGGGCGAGTTAGCAGTGCCTTGGTTGACATTACTAGTCAGATGTGGATGGGGAAGGATTTTGTGCCACTTGTCTTAGCCGAGACACTATTGGGCCTAGATGCTGTTCATCGCGGTGAAACTACTACTTTTGCTTGCAGTCCTCTGCTTCTTCAGGTGAGCCCAAGACCTCTCTCTTTATCAAAGCTTTTTGCCAGGCCTTTCCCGTACTGATCTAACTTTCACTACAGATTTAGCTGATGGAGAAAGTGAATCTTGTACAGAAGCCACCAACTGATAGACACAGTGCTGCAGCTTTCCTATATCGCCCCTATTATCAGATATGTGACACCGAAGCAACCTAGCAGCAGTACCTTTCTTCTCTGAGTGGTCTCGATATTACTTGGCAATGCCCCTAGTGGCGGATCTCTGCCATGACCTTGGCCACCATGGATCACCCTGGTGTTTTGCTCGTTGGCCTGCGTCGGACTACTTTCTATTCTCCCCATAGGATCATGCGGCAGTTCGGTCGCAGTCAGATCATCCCTCACAACATCTGAGGCTGTTTATCTTCATCTGTACTACGGGCCCCATTTCTGGCATTGTATCAAGAGGCCTGGCCATCCCGCTCATTGATGGAAATGCAGGAGCTGCAATGTCCCGAGCTGTCTGCTGAGTACAAGATATGGCTAACACAAGATAGGGAGAAGAACGATAAAGAAGAAGGGAAACAGGCAGCGAAAAGGAGAAATATTTGAGGCCTCCTGCTTTGTTTTAGAAAATTTCATAGCTTTCATCCTTATACTGTAGAGTTTGGGACTTGCGTGTCCTTCCTTTTATTTTTTCAAAAACTGTGTAACTCTAAAACTAAAGTAATGACAAATTCCCACTTCATGTTTAAGATGGTTTAAATTTATCCAAAGTTTGAATGATTTTGTTATCAAAATTCAAGAATAAATTTACGTTGGTCTTACTTAGATTCTAAGATGGTTAAGAACGAAGAATGTGGCCGGATTTCTTAAAAGAAGCTACCTACATATCCCAAAAAGATGGAATCAGACAATAACGTAGTTCGGACCCAGTTTTTACTCGGGTATTGACACTTTCCTTTTGTAGTGCCTTAACTTTTGCCAAGGTCGCCATTTCGGATTTTCGACCTTACGAGCTGCTCTAACTTTTGCTTGAGTTGCCTTTTCGATTTTTAACTCAACGAGCTTTTTATTTTATCTTTATTTTTACCTCAAGGATAGTACTTTTTGAGCTGATCGAGGTTAACTGGAGTAGAGAACACATTGCCGTCCAAATCCATGATAATGACTGCACTGCCAGTCATGATGGTTTTGATGAGAAACGGTCCGGACCAGTTTGGCTTGAACTTGCCTCTCGGGTCAAAGATAGGAGCTATGATTTTCTTAAGAACCAAATCTCCTTCTCTGAGATCCCGCGTCTTGACCTTTTTATTAAATGCTCAAGCTATCCTCCTTTGATACCCTTGTACATGAAACAGGGCGTGCAGTCTTCTTTCATGAAACAAGAGTAACTCCTCCATCCGGTTCCTTTTCCATTCTGCTTCCGATATATCAGCTTCATCCACTACTCTTAGTGAAGAAATTTTCACCTCAATAGGAAGCACAACTTCCATCCCATACATTAAAGAGTACGGCGTAGTTCCGGTTGAAGTTCTAATTGACGTTCGGTATCCCTAAAGTGCAAATGGTAGATGTTTCGACCCACCTTTGTGTGAGTTGATTATCTTTTGTAGAATTTTCTTGATGTTCTTATTTGCTGCCTCAACTACTCCGTTGGTTTACGGCTGATATGGTGAAGATTTGTGAGCCACTATTCGGTGTTCTTCAAAAAGATCTAGGACCTTCCCTTAGAAATGTGAACCATTGTCTGAGATAACCTCATGTGGGATTCCGTACCGACAGATGATGTTCTGCTTGCTAAACTTAGCAACATGGGAGGCTTTTAATACCGAGTAGGCGGCTGCTTCCACCCACTTAGTGAAATATTCAATGGCTACTAAAATAAACTCATGTCCATTGGATGCCTTTGGTGTTACTTTGCCAATCACATCAATGCCCCATACTGAGAACGGCCATAGTGACGTCAAGTTGTACAGCTGGGACATGGGAACGTGCATAAGGTTCGCATGAATCTAACACTTATGACACATCCACACGAACTGTATATAGTCTGTCTCCATTGTCATCCAAAAGTATCCTTGTAGTAGGATTTTCTTGGCTAACATATTTTCGCTCATGTGTGGCCCACAAACTCCTACGTGTATCTTTTTCATCAACTCTTGGCCCTCTTTAGTGTTTACACGCAGCTTGTCGACCCCAGAATACCCTCGTTTATACAGCCTACCACCACAAATGACAAACTATGCAGATAGTATTCGTATTGCCCTTTTGTCTTTTTTGTTGGCAAACTTGGGATATTCTCCTTTCTCTACGAAGTTCTGAATGTCAAAGTACCATGAAAGGTTGTCTGCGCTTTCCTCAATTGTGGCTGTCATCTCGTATGCCGGCTTTCTCTTTTGTTCGATTATTAAAGGCCTCATTCAAACCCGAGGTGGTATGTCACTCATGGATGCTAGGGTGGCCAGTGTGTCGGCGAACTTGTTTTGCAGTCTTGCCACATGGGTGAAGATTACTGATTCGAAACATGGTATAAGTTTCTCTAGCTTTTGATGATAGAGAATCAATGTTAAGTCCCTGACTTTCCATTCTCCTCTCGCTTGTGAAACTACCAGTACTGAATCTCCGATGACTTCCAGCTTTCTTGCCCCTAGTTCTAGGGCTGCCTCCAATCTTGCCAAACATGCTTCATATTCAGCCTGATTGTTGGTGACTTCAAAATTAAGCTTCAGAGATAATGGAACGTGTGATTCGTCAGGAGTGACAAGAAGGACTCCTATTCCATAGTCGTATTGGATAGACGCGCCATCAAAATATAAAGTCCACCTGTCATCTCTGACTTTCATCAACTGTTCATCAAGAAACTGGAACTCTGTGTCTTCTCCTCCCTCAACTGGTTGATCGGCCAGAAATTCTGTCACTGCTCTATCCTTGACTGACTTCCGGGTGATGTATTGAAGATCAAACTTTGATAACAACAGCAACCATCGAGCCAACCTTCCTTTCAACACCGGCTTTTCAAATAGATATTTCAACGGGTCCATTCGGGAGATGATATTCACTGTGAAAGACAACATATAGTGCCTTAGTTTTCGGGAAGCCCAAACCAAGGCCTAACATGTCTTCTCTAATGGTGTGTACCATATCTCTGACCCTGTCATCTTCTTGCTTAAGTAGTAGATGGCTTTTTCAATTCCAGTCTCACCTTCTTGTGCCAGCATACATCCCATAGCTGAATCAGTCACTGACAAATAGAGGATCAGTGGCCTGTCAGGCTCAGGAGGGGCTAGAACAGGTGGATTTTGCAGATACTATCGTACGGCATCAAAGGCGTATTGGCATTTTTGATCCCATTCGAACTTGACTCCTTTCTTCAGCAGTCGAAAGAGCGGCTCACAGGTAGTTGTCAGTTTTGCAATGAATCGACTGATAAACTGTATTTTACCCAGAAAGCCCCTAACTTCTCGTTCGGTCCTTGGAGGAGGTATTTCCAAGATTTCTTTGATCTTAGAAGGGTCAACTTTAATGCCTCGTTGAGTGATCATAAACCTAAGTATTTTTTCAGCAGTAACCCCAAAGGCGCATTTATGTGGGTTGAGCCGCATCTTGTACTTTCGAATCCTCTCAAAATTTTTTTACAATGCTGTGATGTGACCATCTCGACCCTTAGACTTGACTATCACGTCGTTGATGTACACTTCGACATCCTTATGTATCATGTTATGCAGTATGGTAGTGGCAGCCCTTTGATAGGTTGCCCCTACATTCTTCGAACCAAACAGCATTACACGATAACAATAGGTGCCCCATGGTGTAGTGAAGGCCGTCTTTTCTCTGTCCTCGGGATCTATCAGAATCTGGTTGTACCCGGAGAAGCAATCCATGAATGAAAACAGGGCATGCCCTGCTGTACTGTCTATCAAGACATCAATGTGTGGTATCGAAAAATTGTCATTTGGGCTAGTCTTATTGAGATCCCAAAAATCCATGCAGACTCAGATACGGCCGTCCTTTAAAACTGGCACGATGTTGGCTACCAATTTCGGATACTCAGTTACCATCAGGAATCTAGCATTGATCTGTTTGGCAACTTCTTTTTTGATCTTCAGAGCCCATTCTGGCCGGATCCGTCTTAATTTTTGTTTGACCAGTTTAGCATCGGGGTTTAGAGGGATATGGTGTTAGACAATGTCAGGATCAATTTCAAGCATATCCTCGTAAGACCATGCAAACACATCTTTAAATTTATTTAATAAAGTTATTAATTATTCTTGTTCAACTAAGGATAAAGAAGAACCGATTTGCACATTTTACGAGTTAATTTTATTACCCAAATTTATCGACAAAGTTTCTTCAATTATTGGTTGGGTACACATTTCTTCTTCTCTTTTTATTAAAAGTTTTATTTTTTCGAGAATATCCCCGTCGAATTCAAAATCATCATAAAGCGTATGAAATAAATGAAACAATGCAGAGTAACTGGAAATCTCGTTCATTTCATTGAAAGAAGAAGGAATTACAAACTTGAAAGCATAGACAGGGGGAGGTGCACAAACAAACGTGCCCTCAATCACAAACTCAGACTTAGACTTAGACCTAGAACAAAAAAAAATGTACATCAGACGACTCGATGGTCCAATTCTTTACTTCTTTTGCGGTTGCATCAACAATGAGCTTGGTGTAGTTGGCTGGTGCGCTGAAGCCCATCATGAAGAAGTCTGAGTCGGTTACTTGCAGCTACGCCAACTTTTCATTAAACAACACTCTCATGTCGGTACCATCAAACTTGTTGACCCAATCTTCCTCATAGACCTTCTTTTCTTCCTTTTCTCATTCCACTGTTTCTTCCTCTTCCGTGTCAGACCACTGATGGCTGAAAAAGATCTCCAACCATTGCAGCTTTTGATTAGTCTCTTCGTCGATCCATGGCTCAGGAAAGCCGCAGTACGAAAAATCTTCCCCTTCCTTGACGAAGTACCCATTGAGCATTCTGGTATAATTGACCTTCCGTCCCTACTTAGGCCTTTCCAAATCTTCTTCCGTTGGCTTATACCCAAGACCAAAATGGTGCGAAGTCGGTAATACCTGAATGGGTTCTGAGATTCCCTGCTGCTTACGTCCTTATCCCATACCAGGAAAAAATGACATTTTCCTCATCATTGTTACTACTTGCGGGTTGATATAACTTTCTTCTTCATTCATCAGCATCTGAACAGCCTGTACTTCATTAAATCAGAAACCACTAAGCAACAGATCATCTTCACTATGTTGAACTTTCAACAGAGTTGTACCCTCTCCTCCTCTTAGGGGATGAATGTTATCCTCTCCGTGAATAGTCAGAATTGTCCCATTTCTCATTAGTTTTAGTTTTTGATGGACATTTGGGTCATGCAACCAAGGTCTACCCAATAATAAGTTGAAAGATGCCAGTACATCTAGTACATGGAACTCGACCGACGTTTCCAAGGGCCCTACTGATATTGCAAATGACATAAGTCCTAGTACGTCCCTCCTTGTGTTGTCATAAGCCTGGACTTCTTGATTGCTTGGTATGAATTGCTCCGTCTTTAGTCTTAAACAGAGTGCTATTCTGAGTGGACATACATTTAATGCAAACCCGTTATCGATAAGAGTCATAGGGACCCATTTATCCAGGCACTTAATAGTGATGTGTAGCGGCTTGTTATGATTTCTTCCCTCTACTGGTGGATCTTTGTCAGAAAAAGAAATGACCTTTAGTTCAGCCGTCGACAGAATGAGTCCAATCAATTGCTCTGGGATTGCCTCTATTAGAATGCTAGCTTTATTCAAAACTTTTAGTATAGCTTGTCTGTGTTTGTGCGAGGCCATTAGTAGCCCCCAAACGCTGATGTTAGCTTGTGTCTTCTTTAATTGTTTCAACACTGCGTCATCTTCTTCTTCTTGTTCTTTCTCCTTTCCTTTTCCACCTGGTTGCCCCTTTTCTAACTAGACTGGCTTGAAATGTCGCCCACTTTTGGTCAGATGTTCTATCTCTTCCTCAGGGTCTCATAATCCTGTTATTTCATCACCGGTCTGTCGTACTTCGTTCACAGGCAGAGGGCTTTCAAACGCCCACAAATCACCTAAATCACCGATCGCCATTCTTCCTTTCCTCTCCTCATCATCTTCTATAGCCCATGTATTGTCGACTTCCTCCCAAATGTCTTCCTCGATAAAATTTACTTGCTATTCCCGAGTAGTCTAGAAATTAGTCCACTCTACTCCATCTGATTTCAACACGATTCTTACCAGCCAGTAGGACTGCATTTCATCCACATACACTTCTTCTTTAAAAAGCTAGGGAAGAGTGATGCCATCGAGCACATGACCAAACCCATAAGGTCAAGTCAGGTAATCCAATGGCCAGTCATCTTCTTCGTTGCGCTCCTCCTCTTGTTGAAAAATTTGGATTATCGGTTGATACCATTCTCAAGCATTATCATTTCATTCTTCCATCCTGTCTCGACTGCCTCTAACCATCATGAATGAGCATACTGTCTGATCCTCAGTTATCGAAACATAAGGGCGTGGTAGGTGTGCTGAACATATGTGCTGACTTGGGTCCTTGAATTTTGCCAGAGACATGTAATTTATCCCAGCCTGCTTGTCATGATTCAGTAGTAGGTTAGTAGTGACATTTGGTTTTGGGGTGGCAGATGGTGGTGGGATCACCTTATTGTCGATGAGGTTCTGAATCTCATGTCGGAACCTCATGCACTTATTAGTCAAATGCCCAGGACCTTGGTGGAAGGCATAGTATTGAGAAGCATTAAACCTCGGCGGTGGGGGATTAGGTACAAGCATGGGGTCCAATGGCTTGATGAGCCCTTTCTCGACGAGTAGATTCAGGGCGGTGGATAGTGAAATGTTGAGGAGAGTGAACACCCTCCTTGGCCTTTGTTACTATTGACTATTATCTGACTGTTAGGCATTGTTGGATTGCTGGGCAGAAGAGGATGGGTTTAACAAGTTTACCTCGTTTGAATGAGACACGAGGTTGGTGGCAGCAGATTGGTTTTGGTTATTTG
>JAULJZ010183063.1:0-22119 GCA_032270985.1 Heliamphora pulchella | reverse complement strand
GTTTGCATACAACAACAGCTATCAGTCTAGTATTGGGATGGCACCGTATGAGGCTTTGTATGGTAGACCATGTAGATTGCTCGTGTGCTTGACAGATGTGGGAGAGACCACAGTTTTGGGACCCGACATGGTGTGAGAGACGACAGAGAAGATTGTAGTGATACGCCAATGCCTTTTGACGGCACAGAGCTACCAGAAGAGTTATGCAGAGCAGAGGAGACGACCTTTGGAGTTTACTATGGGGGATCACGTGTTTCTGAAGGTCTCGCCACATAGAGGTTTGATGAGGTTTGGTCGTAGCGGAAAATTATCACCGCGTTTCATTGGACCTTTTGAGATCCTAGACCGAGTTGGAGAGATTGCTTATCGTTTGGCTTTACCACCTAAGTTAGCATCTGTGCATAACGTATTCCACGTTTCTATGCTTCAGAGGTATGAGTCTGATGCTTCTCATGTGTTAGATTGGGCTAAGCTGCGGGTTGATGAGGATGCCACTTACGAGGAGCATCCAGTGAGGATTCTTGATACAAATGAGCAAGTGTTGCGGTGGAGAACAATTGCTTATGTCAAGGTCCTATGGCTTCATCACGGGGTTGAAGAAGCGACATGGGAGCTTGAGTCTAGGATGCGTGCTAGATAGCTGGACCTGTTTACGTCGTGATCTTGTTGCGAATTTCGAGGGCAAAATTCCTTAAGGGGAGAGAGTTGTGAGACACGGACCCGTCTCTTTTTGAGATATTTATATATGTTGATGTGTTTCTTTCCATATATGTATCTCTTGGTGTATGGTTTATGTTTCCAGTTGTTGAACAGCATGTTTTGTATAGGTGTTATACATATTATACATGCGGGGGGTTTAGCTTGGTTACCTTTTTTTTAGTTTCTCTCCCAGCGACGACCACTCGAGCGGTGGGGAGCGCGCTTGAGTGGGCTGGTGGCAGAATGTTGGTCCGAGAGATGACCGCTCGAGCGGTTCTTGGGCGCTCGAGCGGTGGTGTGGCAGGGCCTATGTCGGCAAGGGGTCCGCACAAGCAGTGCTTGGGGCGCTCGAGCAGTGGGGCCTGGGCGTAAAAATCTATAAAGAGAACAAATATCTTTTTGGAGACTCAAAATAACTTTTTCAAGAAAATCTCTTTCTCTCCACCTTTTCTCTACCTTCTCTCTAGCTTTCGGAAGGGCTCAGGCTTAGTTTTTTGCGGTTGGATAGCAGATCTTTGCTGTCGACGACGTGAGCTTCATATCCATCTGGAAAGATTCTCATTCTGACGAGGTTTGATTTTGAGGCGTCGCGCTTTTAGCTCTTTGAGGTAGGATTCTAGACTCTACTGATGTTAAAGGGTGTTGTATGTAATTATACTTGTTTTCACCGAGTAGAAATGCATTAAATGCTATTTACATGTTTTAAACCTTGGTTTTGGGTAAAAATGGGTTTTGCACCTTTTCTTGATTTTATACATGATCTGGATGTGTTGAAATTCGTGATTTTCAAAAGGAGATTTAAAAACGACGTGTTTTTATAAAAATATATATTTGTGGAGATTTGGAGCTAACCCTTGGGGTTGAGTCTCAATTTTGTTGGAAATATGTTGTTACATGCTTGTAGATCTCCATATTGATGGATTAGATCCCTTTTATATACATGCGATGTAAAACTATTTTACGGGTTTTCGTAGTTGAACTACGGTTGGGTTTTGAAATGTTTATCCATAGATGTGTCATGGCAGTGGGTATGGTTGAGTTGGGCTTCCATTGCTCCTCGGTGCAAGTCCAGAAACGTGCGCAACGTAGGTGCTCTGTACCTTCGAGTTAGTCCCCGTAAATTGAGTGTGTGTGGGTGCTTTGTACCCTCGGGCTTAGGTCCCGTAAATTAAGCAGTAGGTGCTCTGTACCATCGGGCTAGTTCCCGTAAATTGAGTGGTTCGGTTGCCTCCGTTAATGGCGTCGTTATCGTGACTCCATATAGAACTTTCCATTACTAAGCCTGTGGGTCTAGGGTAATGGACGAGAGTCTAAAGTTGTTACCTTTGTCGATGAGGCAGAGTTGGTACATAGAATTACATTTTATCTCTTTCTCCTCGACTGTGTGTCCCGAGTGGAGAACGATGTATTTTATTGCTTTCCCTTAACTGTGGCATGATATCTGTTAGGATGATATGCATAATTTCAAGGATGAAAACTGTGATTTTCAGATGAAAAACTTATGGTTTTGAGAGAAAACCTTTTTGGCATTCATGGTCGAGTTGGCTCTCATCATATGATTGCATAACCTGCTTTACAGCTTTACTGCCTATCTTCTATTGGGTTTCGGCTCACGATGTGGGATTTTCCTAAAAAATATTTTCAGGTAAGCATGTGGAGTTGACCTAGATTCCTGTGGTGGCAGAAGACTAGTTGCAGTTTCTAGTTTTGACATGTACTTTTACATGTAGTGCCTGTTTCAGAAGGCTGGTTCTGTACGCCTTGAGGCGATATATTTATTCATGTATGAGAATACTTGTTTACTGTTTATGAGAGTTGAACTGTGGGAAATTTTATCTAAATGATGTATATTTTTGAGTTGAGGGTTTTCCAACTGCAAATCTTATTTTCTCAAATGATGTTTGGGTGGCTTTCGTGTGACTCTGGTATTTGGGGCATGATAGGAGTTTCAACTCGGAATCAAATCGTTGTTGAAGAATTGATCGGCAAAAGGTATTCTTCTAAATTAACTTTGATTGCACGGGTTTTATTGTGATCGTTCGTCGTCAAAAGTTTTATTTAGAGCCCGTTTCGGCATTGGTCCGTCCAGTTAATTTTTTACCGAAAATTATTTGCAAAAACAATAATCTTGGCAGTATTGCCTCCAATAAATTGGTATTAGAGTCGATTTGTGTTTTGTTTACGGTTATCGGTGTTGGGTAGTTTTAGAAATGTTGCTAACTTTCTTTTGCAGGCGTTCTAAATTCTAGTTTTATAATTATCATTTATTTTCATATTTGATTGAATGCGTGAATGATGATTTAATTTTTTTTAATCACGAGGGTTGATCATGGTAGATTAATTGTGAGCAATACGGACGCATAGTATTAATGTAAAAATTCTTGTTTTTCTGTTTCTAATTTTTATTTTATTTTATGTAATCAAAATAAAAAAGAAAAAAAAAAGAACAAGCAGCACCGGGTTTGAAACCGCAGTACTGTTGAGGCACAAATTCCAAATCTAAACAAGGCCCAAGTGCCGGCACACACTGTTTCAATGTTTTTCAAAAAATAAAAAGGCGCAACAGTTTTCCGAACACAGGGGCGCCGGTCAAAAGCTTCAGTGGAGAAACCCCAGAAGGCGCACTGTTCAAAGAAGAAAAAGAAAGAAAAAGGAAAAAAAGAGAAGGGAAAAAGGAGCAGCAGTTTTTTTTTTCGCACACAGAAACAGTGGGCGCAAATTCCAAATAGGGGCAGCGCTGGCTTTGAAAAAGCAAGCTTGCAATTCCAAATCACTGTGGCGCAAACAGTGGTGCAAACCCAAACTATTTCGGTGCTACGAGGCTCCGTTTGGCATTGTTTTTTGAAAAACAAAGCTTGATTCACAAACAGCAGCAGTTTTCGTACTGGAAAGCGGAGCAAAAGTTTCAATGGGTTTGGGAATTGCCATGATTTGTGTTACAGTAAGATATTCATCAAAGTGACGTTATCAATGTTCCCTGAATTGATAAGGATTTGATGTTGTTAACTTATTATTTAGTGTGGTATGAAATAATAGCACAAAACATTGAAAGCTTATCCGAAACTTTTTAGAGTGTCAATTCCATACTGGGATATATTTATTTTATGTTTAATTTATTTTTTGATATTAATTGTGTGTATGATAAATATTAGTTTTATTTATCTTGTTAATTTAATTAATTCGAATATTCGGTTTTAATTTAAATATTTTGTAATTAAAAATAAAATTAAGTTTTTTTAATAAATTAATTTTAATTAAATAAAAAATTTTTAGATATTTTATTTTTTACAAAATATCACGTTTAAAGATAATTTTTTTTAAATCGGATATCTTGAAAAAATGTGAAAATTAATTTCAGATTTTAAATTAATTAAATGAAAAAATATTTAATCGAAATAAATTATTATTTTTTGAAAAATGTGAAACGAAAAATAAAATAAATAAATACTTTTAATCACTACCTTAACTGAAAAGCTAAAGAAAAAACTGTGTATTTATTAAATTTTATTTGTTACGCATTTAAACACGAAAAAATAGTTTGATAAAACATAATATTTAGAATCGTGTACACGGAAAGATGTTTAATTCTTTCAGATCGTGTGACTATCGAAATTAATAAATTTATTTTAACTAAATAGATTTTTATAATTCTCAAAATATTCTAAAAATTTAAGTGGGAGAGATTTATTCAAAGAAAAATTCCACGATCTCCATCACCAGTTTGTAGGCGATGTAATTAAATCCTGCGTATTGTTAATAAAGCCTTTCTCTCTATCGGACAGATTAATTGCGGTATCGCAAGTACAAACCTCATTCAGGGATAATTCTGGATAGTTGTTAGTGTGGATCACTTCTCCATCTGAAGGGTTCATTGCGAATAGATTAATTTGGAATTAGATGATGCTTAACACTTAACTGTATATAAAAGTATCATCTCCATCTGAGTCACTGCTATAATATATTGGACCAAAACTATTTCTGTTATTTAATTTTACTTGGCATGGTCAATTGCCTAGATACTAAAATTAAAAGAAATTTGCCTATCTGGTCTTATGATGGATAGTAGACATCCACGCATCGTGGCATACTATTCTCAGGTTATTAGGCTGCTGGCGAATTAATTTTAAAATGGTAGAGGGAACCAAATTAAAATGAATTCAAAGTTTTGCTTATCATAATTAACGGTATTTTAATTGTGATTCTCATGATTAAAATGGCTTTCAACCCACTTGTTTTAATACTCAGAGAAAACAAACTAACGGGATCGAATTTTGTTGATTGGAAATGTAACTTGGATATAGTTTTAACTATAAATGATATTCCTTCAATACCAAAAAATGTGTTTATTTTTTAAAAAGGTTCTTCCTTTAGACCGAAAGGCATAAAGAAGAAAAAAGTTCAGAAACAGGGATAAATAAATTGGTAGCAGATGAACCTTTGAGTTTATTAGAAGTGGAGGCACTTCCAGTCTGTGAATCTTGCTTAGAGGGTAAGATGACCAAGAGGCCTTTTTCTGCCAAAGGCTATAGAGCTAAAGAACCATTGGAGCTGGTTCATTCTGATATATGTAGTCCTATGACAATCCGGGCAAGAGATGATTTTGAGTACTTCGTCAATTTCATTGATGACTACTCAAGGTATGAATACATTTACCTAATACACCGTAAGTCTGAATATTTTGAGAAATTCAAAGAATTCAAGGCGGAGGTGGAGAAGCGTCTAGGTAAAAGTATCAAATCACTACGATCTGACCATGGTGGAGAATACATCTTTAGAGAGTTTAAGGACTACTTGTCATCAGAGGGGATTACATCCCAGTTAACTGCACCTGGCACTCCACAACAGAATGGTGTAGTAGAATGAAAGAATAGGACTCTTATGGAAATGGTAAGGTCCATGATGAGTTATTCAGATTTACCCGATTCGTTTTGGGGACTCGCTTTAGAGATAGCAGCTTACATTCTGAATTTGGTACCTTCTAAATCAGTATCTTCTACTCATATAGAATTGTGGATCAGGCGTAAGCCTAGTCTGAAACACATTTCAATTTAGGGGTGTCCAGCACATGTATTGAAAGGGAATGCGGGTAAGTTGGAACCAAGGACAGAAGTTTATTTCTTTGTAGGGTATCCCAAGAGAACGAAGGTTGGTCTATTTTATAATCCTAAAGATCAAAAGGTCATTATTAGCACATATGTCTGATTCCTGAAAGAGGGTTATATTATGGATCACAAGCCCAATAGCAAAATTACTTTGGAAGAAATAAGAGGAAATACCAGTAGAACGGATGAAGAACTACAAGTCACTGATATTCCATTACCTCGTCGTAGTGGAAGGATTATCGGGACGGGTGCAAATTATGAACAGGGTGCTGATGCACAAGGTTCAGATTCAGCACAGCCTGTTACTGCTAGTACACAGACATAGGTAGTACCTCGTCGTAGTAGAAGGGTTATTCATCAATCAGATCGGTGTATGCTGTTGGGAGAGTCGTATGATAAGATCCCAACAGAACTAAATACCGAGCCCTATAACTACAAAGAAGCACTACAATACAAAGATGCAGATCTTTGGCAAAGGGTTATGAATTCAGAGATGGAATCTATATATTCCAATCAGGTCTCAGAACTTGTAGAATCACCTGAAGGGATAAAACCCATTGAATACAAGTAAATATACAAGAAAAAGAGAGGAGCAAACGAAAAGGTTGAAACCTTCAAAGTTAGGCTTGTTGCTAAAGGTTTCACTTAGAAAGATGGGATCGACTATAAGGAAACCTTTTCGCCAGTAGCCATGCTTAAGTCTATTCGGTTTCTCTTATCCATTGCTGCATATTTTGATTACGAAATCTGACAAATGGATGTCAAGACAGCTTTCCTTAACGGACGTCTTGACGAGTGTGTCTATATGATACAACTAGACGAATCCATTACAAAGGGCCAGGAGCACATGTTGTGCAAGCTTAAGAGATCTATTTATAGACTTAAGTAGGCAACGAGGTCTTGAAACACTCAATTTGATCAAGCAATAAAATCTTATGATTTTAATCAAAGTCCGAATGAGTCCTGTGTATACAAGAAGCGTGACGAAAGCGTGGTGATCTTTCTAGTATTTTATGTAGACGATATCTTACTCATCAAAAATGATATGGGGCCATTATCTACGATTTATCTACTGTTAAAGTATGGTTATCTGCGCAGTTCAATATGAAAGACTTGGGAGAAGTCAATCACATTCTTCGGATCAAGCTTGTACGAGATCAGAAACAAAGGATGCTAGGCTTATCACAAGCAAAGTATATCGATGATATTCTTGCTCGTTTTAGCATGCAAGATTCCAAGAAATGATTTCTCCCTTTCAGGTATGGAATCTCTATATCCAATGATCAGTGTCCTAAGACACCTGATGAGATAGAGAGAATAAAGGTGGTTTCTTATGCTTCGGCAGTAGGAAGCCTCATGTATGCTATGCTTTGCACTAGACCCGACATATGTTTTGCCGTTTGTATAGTTAGCAGATATCAGTCTAACTTAGGGCAGGAGCATTAGACTGTGGTAAAGAATATAATCAAGTACCTAAAAGGGACTAAGGATTATATGTTGGTTTACCAGGCAGACAGTTTAGTACCTTTAAGGTACACAGACTCATATTTTCAGTTTGACAGGGATTTTCGTAAGTCTACCTCAGGATATGTGTTTACCTTAAAAGGTGGAGTTATAAGTTAGAGGAGTATCAAGCAGTCCTGCATTGCTGATTCCACCATGGAGGCCGAGTATGTGGCAGCTTCTAAAGCAGCCAAGGAGGCCATTTGGCTCAGTAACTTCCTGTTGGATCTAGATGTAGTACCTTTAGTCCAGTTGACTATTACACTTTACTATGACAATAGTGGAGTGGTTGCAAACTCGAAGGAGCCAAGGGTCCATAAGAAAGGCAAGCACATGGAGCGTAAGTATCACCTGATGCAAGAAATTATATAGAGATGTGATGTTACTGTGACCAAGATTGCATCAGGAGACAACCTTACAGATCCTTTTACAAAGAGCTTACCGGCTAAGATTTTTGATAGTCATGTAGAGGGCATGGGAGTCAGATGTACGGTAGTATAGTTTTGAGTATAAGTGGAAGATTATTAGGGTTGGTATACAGAAAATTATATTTTTAGTATTTAATTTTATTTTAATAAAATTAATTTTTTATTTACGACAATCTTTATGAGCAATGTATGTGTATCATTTCCTTAATGATATGCATGAATGTTCAATATTCTGTATAGTTTTTAATCTAGTGTGTGGAGTACGGCTTACACACAGAATATCATATTTTAAATTTTTGCAAAATATAAGTTTTGTGTTTACAGTTTAAATGGAAATGAACATACCATCGGTACGACTGTAGTACAGAGTTTTAGTAGGCCTGTCTTTGTTATGGAGAATAGATAATATCGTCGTCTATTATTCTAACTCTTTGTACTAGTACACTTTGTGGGTATTGAACGGGACATTTGGGATAATTAATTTTATACTGACTATATAAATTAATTCACAGCCCAAGGTTATTATGAATAGTACTTATACTCTTAATCCTGAAATAATTATTGATTTGCATATATTTAATATTCGTTATTTTGATTCATTAGAGGGTGCGATCTTATATGGATCAATATTTCCAGTGAGTTGAATAGTGGTATTATTTATATGAAAAATATTAATTATTGACAGAATCCACGTCCTGATAGATCGGGATTGACGATACCCCCTTAAGGAAGCTTATAAGTCATGACCGGCCCAAACCCTACAGGTGGATTTGATTATTCGGCAGCCAAATAAATTAAGCGGAATGACTTAAGGAATATTAAGATGTCGATTAAACTAAATTATTAGTAATTAAATTTAATTGGCGGGTATTGAAAATCTTAATGTGGGAAGAAATGGTAAGCATTTAATAATAAGAGCTCAATGCAAGAAGGTCTGGAGATTATGGGTTAGAGTGCAATTATAGTTCTTTAGTGGTGTGAATTGTAATTCAGTATTTTATGAAAATTGTAGAAATCGCAGCGTCTTTCCATAATTGCAGAAACCGCGGGTAGGTGTTTGTGTTCCACTGGAAGTCTTACTCATAATTACTTCTCAGGTCCTTGTTGTAGCCCTGTATATATGTGGGTAGGCTGAACCAGTTTTAGATTGATATATCGTAATTTTTCTTTCAAGACTAAATATATCTGGGTTCTACCGGTATGAGTTCTCTATAATTCGTAGCCCACACGACGTTCGAGAATCACGTAAGTGAATACAATAGAAGATCTGATAAGAGCTTCAACTCAGAATCAAATCATAGTTGAAGAATTGATTGACAAAATGTATTCTTCTAAATTAACTTTGATTGCATGGGTTTTATGTTGATCGTTTGTCGTCAAAAGTTTTATCTGGAGCCTATTTCGGCGTTTGCCCGTCCAGTTAATTTTTTACCAAAAATCGTTTGCAAAAATAATGATCTTAGCAGTATTGCCTCCAACACTTATAACTTGAAAATAAAATTTCATGTCCTAGATAATACAAGCAAATAAAACCATTTGCAAACTTCTGAGTCAGCATTTGTTCATGATATCAGTACTTGGAATCCTCTACACTTCATGTTTAGCTACAGTTTTAGTTCGCTATGAGATTAACCCTATCATCTTCTGCCACCCTAATCTATCCTTGAACTACTTAACTTGGGAATTACAAGTCTTTTTAGCCTATGTCACATTCCATCATGTTTTTTGTTTTGTTAATCTTGCAATGGCATCTAGCATTATAGTAACCAGGTTAGGTTAGTCCACTGGTTCATATTGTACTCATCCTGCTTTTAGAGGTACTTCATGTTGCTCTTTGTTAGATTATTCGTGGGCATAACTCTATTGGAGTTCTCCATACTTCACTTTATAACAACAAAGTATGAATTAAGGTCCGATACTAGAGTCTAAACAAAATTATGAAGAGGAAAGAAATAGGCAACTAGACGAGAGGTCTAAAAAATAAAGGTTCAAAAATTCTAACTTTACCTAGGTAGTGGGCTCAGCGGTCGATTTTAGCAAAAGCCGTAGCTTTATCTAGACAAAAATCCCTAACTCTGGCTAGGAAAAAAGCTTTAGCTTTGCTTAGGCCAAAAAGCCCTAGCTCTGGCTACGCAAAAATCTCTAGCTCTGCCTAGGCAAGTAAACCCTAGCTCAGCCTAGGTACCAAAATCCTAGCTTCACCTAGGTGCCGAGCTCAGCGGCCATTTTAGCAAAAGTCCTAGCTCTACCTAGGTACTGGGCTCAGCGGTCGGTTTAAACAGGAGCCCTAACTCCGCTTAGGCAAACAAATTAATCAAAGCTCGGAGATTTGACGGGCTCCTGGTCCCTAAGCAAAGGGGGAAGTCCATTAGAAAACATGCAGAGACAGGTAGAAGCATAGCAAAACATAAATAGCCATGGACAAGTAACATTGTGCAGAAGTTGTTATTCCATTAACATAATAAAATATACGATTTATAGAGACTTCCAGTTAATGAGCAGCGGGGAAGGGAAGGAAGAAACGAACTATGGCATCGGGAGGAGTTCTTCCCAAAGCCAAGAATCCGCATGGACACTGGCTTATGACAGGCTCACCTTGTACTCAAACAGGATCAAGTTATCCTTCACTCCTATAGCTTCGTTTAGGCGAACTCTCCCCGACATCGATCCGAGAAGACATCTATACCTCGTCATCCTCCCCACCACCGCGGAGGGCCGAACGAAATATAACCAATCTCAATGCCCCCACCTCATTTTGCATCACTCTCAGCTCTCTCTAGAGGCTCGTAATTGACTCCTGGGCCACCCTAAGTTCGTCAGCAATCTCCTCGACTCCGGTAACGCTCCTCTTACCTCTGTCGAGAGCAACCACCCTACCACTTAGGCTAAGCTCCTGTACCTAAGCTCGAACCTTCTTTTTCTTAGACTTTTGAGGTACAACAACCTGAGCTCCTGGTCGAGCTTCAGCGGGAGGGCTGGCAAACTGAGCCTTCTTCCTCCGAGCCACCATCTCGCCCCACCCAACTTCTGGCAGGTACTTCAAAAGCACTGACGCGATCCGTTGGCTCGAAGGGTTACAGAATGTTACGTAAATCACGTCTTAAATAGCTCTCTTATAAAAGCTATGGACGATATAGAGGCCTGCAGTAAAAGAGGATGGGGGCAAGAAGTGTCAGAGGTAATCTGGAACCAAACTCAGAAAGCAAACAGAAATGAAGTATAGGACTGTGTACCTGACTATCCCTCCTTTCAGGGAACCGAAAGGTCGTCATATGAGTCACCAAAACCCCAACTGACAAGTACGAACTCAGGGAGGGCCACGTCGAGATTGGAGATGCCATGAATTAGCACCTATTCCGGACTTTAGGGGTAGAGGCAATAAAGAGCGTGGTCTTCATTGTAACGCAGAAGGTACAATGAAAAGTGATCCGGCACCCCTAGTCTAAGGGCCTAATTTTTAAACCTCATAATTTAATAGAACCAAACTGGTAGGAATTAGATTAACTCAATTTAATTTACAACCGAAAATCCTATAATTTCATAAAATAACATATAATGATAGATAAATTAAAAAAATAAAGATAAAACAAAAAGACCACAATACCTCATGATCGGCCCCACCATATTTGTTGTGAGACCCTGTTCTGTTGCTTTTGTGATTTATTTATATAGACGACGTGTTCATTTGTGTTTATATATATTTTGATACATGATTTGGCTTAGATATGCATGCGGGGTTAGTTCCCGGGGTTGTTGAGAGTTACAGCGCAAATTTTAAAAAAAATTCAAAAAAAAAAGATATTTTGGAGGCCTATAAATATCGGGAGTTAAATATTTTCAAAAAATATTTTCAAAACTTCTTGACTTAAGTTTTCTCCTTTTTCTCTCTACCTTATCTCTAACTTTTCGGGGGCCCGGGGCTTAATTTTTGACAGACCAACATCTGATCCTTGTTTTTGGCATCGTGGTCAACACATCCATCTTGACAGAATTTTATTCCGGCGAAGCTCGATTTTGCACATGGATCGAGGCATCGAGTTTTTGACTCACCGATGTAAGATCCTAGACTGTATAGTTGTTAAAAGGTGTTACGTGTAATCTTATGCATCCTTACCGTTTCAAATGCATGAAAAAGTGGTTTATGTTTCGATAAATTGGGTTTTTGGTTTAAAACCATTTTTTGTTGTTTTGGTTGATTGGAAACAGATTTTGAGAGTTCCTTTCGAGGCTTTGAGGTTGTTTTGGATTTATATATGCCCGTGGGTATCAAAATTGGTGTTTGGAGGCTTTGATTTTGAGTTTAAACAAGTTTTGGTGTTGGAAACTTGCTGTTGTTTCTGAGAAACTGAAACTGGTTTGAGACCGATTGAGCGATCTTTTGACCGATCGAGCGGTCTGGGCAGTTTTGAGAAATTTTGATGTTTTTGGATCTGGATTTCCTCGCGTGATGTTTATCAGATAGAAATTTGAGGTCATATGGTTTCTAAAGGAATATCTGTAGTTTTCAAAAGGACGTTTGAAAACGAAGTGTTTTGTGAAAAACGTATTTTTGGAGATTTAGAGCTAACCCTTGGGGTTGAGTCTCAGCTTTTAAAACGTTTGTTAGAGTGTGGTTTCACATGCTTGTAGATCTCCATAATTGATAGATTGGATCTCTTTTTATATACATGTATTGTATATCTATTTTCAGGTCTTGAAATGATTTTCATAGATGTACCGTGGCAGTGAGTGTGATGAGTTGGGCTTAGATTGCTCCTCGATGGAAGTCCAGAAACATGCGCAGCGTGGGTGCACTATATCATCGGGTTAATCCCCGTAAATTGAGTGTTGGATGCTTCCTCTATCGGTCATGGCAAATCGTAAAGGAAAGCCGATTAGCTCCGTGAATGGTGTATGTTGTTGTGACTCCGTAAAGAACCTGTCATTATCTAGCAGGCCATAAGTTGTTCAGGACTAGGATAATGGGCAAGAGTCTATAGTTGTTATCTTTGTCCCTGTATGTGGTAGAGTCGGTACATAGGATTTCCTTTTATCTTTTTCTCCTCGGTTGTGTGGCCCAAGTGGAGCATACTGTTTTATTACTGCTTTCCCTTAACTATGGCATGATATCTGTGAGGATGATATGCATAGTTTCAAGGATGGAAGACTTGTGATTTTTGAGAGAAAAACATTTTTGTCTCCTGTGGTTGAGTCTTTATCCTTATGGTTGCATAACCTGCTTCACAGCTTTATATAGTCTGTTTCTATTGGGCTTCGGCTCACACTGTGGGATTTTATCGTAAAACCATTTTCAGGTGGACCTAAGGAGTTGACATAGATTCCTGTGGTGGCAGAAGGCTTGCTGTAGTTTTTTTAGTTTTTGAGACATGTACTTTTACATGTGATGCCTGTTTCAGAAGGCGAGTTTTGTACGCCTTGAGGCGATATACTTATTCGTGTATGAGATTGCATATTTTCTGTTTATGAGAGTTGAACTTTGGAATCTTTTATCAAAATGTACTACATTTTTGAGTTGATAGTTTTCCAACTTCAAACCTTATTTACTTAAAACGGAGTTTTTGTGGCTTTCGCGTGACCCTGGTGTTTGGGGTGTGACAACTTGGTATCAGAGCTCTGGGTTCAAATACCTAAGAGCCATGGGAAAGAGGGTACATCACCTTGTGAGGATGTGTGTGTGGTTGATTTCCTGTGTTTTAGTGTTTTGTAACATAAGCATGATAGCCTATTCAGCATGATAGCATGTGATTGTGTATACGTGGGTATGTAGGTTGGATCTTGGGATTGATTAGTCTTGCCTTCGGGCGTTTGGATTAACAAACTTGGGAGCCATGTTAGAGACGCATTTCGCAAACGTGATTTCTAGTAATGAATCTAAGTAGGTTATCTAGAGTGACGAGTCTTTCTTGTTGGTTCTCCTCGGTATGTGAGATGTGTTGACATGATCTTAAGTGGCTATGTGTTAGCATGCTTATGTGAGTTAAGTCTTTTACGTTAGCAATAACATGTTGTATGGATGCTTATCCTGTTATGTTGTTTTTGTATAGAATTATGTCCATGCGGGGAGGACGAGACCGTGGTCGAGGCCGTGGCCGTGGTTCTGGCCGAATGGACGTTCCAGTCCCAGATGTTGGGGATGCTAATGCACCCCAAGGACCTGTTGGAGAAGGAGATCTATTGTGTGAGATGGTCGGCTCCATCCGGTAACTGGCTGAGGCCTCTAGGGAAAGAGAGAGCGTACCTGAATTGAGGGCGACGGCCGCAATGTGCGAGTTCTGCTGTCTGGACCCTCTTACCTTTTTTGGGGATCCCAATCCCATGGTGGCCATTGAATGGCTGGAGCTGATTACCAGGATCTTGGACACGTTTCAGATCGAGGAAGATGATCTGAGGGCTACTTTTGCTGCCTTCCAGCTGAGGGGGAGTGCACATATGTGGTGGAAGTTTGCCAGGACTACAGTTGGAGGCACTTGGGAGGCATTCACGAAGGTATTTATGGAGAAATACTTTTCGACGACATTGAGGGATCGTTACAGAGAGGACTTCCTTTTTCTGACTCAGGGGACGATGACAGTGATTGAGTATGAGGTCGAGTTTACTAGCCTATCTCAGTTTGCACAGGAGATTGTGCCCACTGATGAGTTTCGTGCAAAGAGGTTCGAGAGGGGTTTGAGGCCCGCTATCAGAGATAGAGTGGCACCATTCAGGATGCAGGTCTTTACAGAGTTGGTGGAGACCGCCATGAAAGTGGAGGACACTCTGAACAAGATGCACAGAGACAGAGACAATAGGAGTTAGCAAGATGGGGGACGTACACAGGGTCAGGGACGTAAGAAGAACAAGCGTCGATGGACATCTGGTCCGAGTTCTCATCCAATGGGGTAGTATCCGCCACAGTCTTCTCCATCCATACCTCTCGTAGCCTCAATGGGAAGGTCTGAGCAGAGAGATCTTGTTTTTCATACATAGATGCCAACGGCCAGGGCATCGTACGGCAGAATGCCGGAGTCCAGCGCCTATTCTGGCACAGTTGCAGTCGCAGGCGCAGGGGAGGGGGCCATTGGTATGTTTTGAGTGTGGCCAGTCTAGGCACATTCGTAAGAACTGCCCTAGAAGAGGGAGTATGCGGAGTACAGTTAGAGCCTCTGTTACTCCATCCGTCTAAGGACGTCAGCCATTTAGATTTGCAGAAGGGGGCAGCTCAGTACAGTCGGGCTGACAGTCGACAGTTCAGGGACACAGTGGACTGACCGGGGCTTATGTTTTTGCCGACCCCTGTTCATCTAGAGCCCCGATCGTGCCCGATGCTGCTGCTACCACCTCCATGATCAGAGGTACTCTTCTAGTCTCTAGATCATGGGCCAGTGTTCTTATCGACACGGGAGCATCGCATTCATTTATATCATCTGCTTTTGTTTCTACTTTGGGATTGAAAACAGACCTGTTGGGTAGTGATTTGAGCGTGGAGACCCCAGTCAGTGGGAGTGTGATGTTGAGTCTTGTTTGTAGATCATGCGTGTTGGAGGTCACCGGTCGTTGATGTCATCCTAGGGATGAATTGGCTGACCACCTATCGTGCCTTTATCAATTGTGATCAACGAAGGGTAACAATTTGTACATCGGTGGGAGATTGCTTTTGTTTTGTGAGAGACCGGCATGAGGGTTTGATGTCTATGCCCGGTGCTGTGCGGAATCAAGGTAACCTGAGTTCCCTTTTTTTTGCTCTCATGTTGGATGAGGTGGTTATGGTTCGAGGAGAGTTACCTCCCGTGGTTTGCGACTATCCAGATGTCTTTCCTGATGATCTGTTCGAGTTTCCATTGAGCCGTGAGGTAGAGTTCTCTATTGATTTGATTCCAAGAGCTATTCCCATATGTATACCGTCTTATCGTTTTGCACCCGCTGAGTTGCGTGAACTCAAGGTACAACTTCAAGAGTTACTTGACAGGGGGTTTATACGCCCGAGTACTTCATTATAGGGAGCTCCTGCTCTTTTTGCTAAGAAGAAGGATGGATTCTTGCGATTGTGTACCGACTACCAGAAGCTGAATCAGGTAACAATGAAGAACAAGTATCTAATGCCGAGGATAGATGATTTGTTCAATCAGTTGAGGGGGTCAAGCTGTTTCTCGAAGATTGACTTGAGATCAAGATATCATTAGTTGAGGATTAGGGACGAGGACATAGCGAAGACCGCCTTTCGGACTCGTTATGGTTACTATGAGCTTTTGGTTATGCCATTCGGCCTGACGAACGCACCAGCTACGTTTATGAGTTTGATGAACCGGATCTTCCATCCTTATCTGGATAGCTTTGTAGTGGTGTTCGTGGATGATATTCTTATCTATTCACCTACTAGGGAGGAGCATGGGGACCACCTGCGTATCGTTCCACAGACTTTGAGAGAGCATCGCTTGTATGCAAGTTCGAGAAGTGCGAGTTCTAGATGTCTGAGGTGAGATTTTTGGGACACATAGTGTCGATAAAAGGAGTAGCTGTGGATTCGTCAAAGACTGATGCTGTGATGGGTTGTGAGCAACCAAAGAATGACTTCGAGATCTGTAGTTTTTTGGGTTTAGCAAGTTACTATCGGTGGTTTGTGAAGGATTTTACGAGATTTTCTGCACCGATGACACGTCTGACGCGAAAGGGAGTTGTGTTTGTTTGGAGTGAGTCCTGTGAGTCGGCATTCCAGGAGTTGAAGACGAGGTTGACTAGCACCCCAGTGTTGATCATTTCAGAGCGAGGCTTAGGATATACAGTGTACTGTGATGCATCACATGACGGTCTTGGGTGTGTTCTGATGCAGGGAGGTAATGTTGTAGCCTATGGTTCTCGGTAGTTGAAGATGCACGAGAAGAACTATCCTACACACAATCTGGAGTTGGTAGTAGTGGTCTTTGCCTTGAAGACATTGCATCACTATCTTTATGGTGAGCATTTCGAGGTTTTCTCCGATTATAAGAGTCTGAAATACTTATTTTTGCAGAAGGACCTAAACTTGCGCTAACGACGATGGATGGAGTTGTTGGAGGATTAAGATTTTGACTTGCAATATCATTCAGGGAAGGCCAACGTTGTGGCCGATGCATCAGCATAACTATTGTTTGCATGGATGGTAGTTCCGAGAGTATGATGTTGGAGAAGCCTTGGTTGGCGTGGCCTCTTCGGACCGACGCTATTGTTTGGTTGGGAACGAAAGGGCCATGATGAGGTCTGGGTGTGAAGAAATTTCTTAGTGTAAGATGCAAGTCTTGATTGGTATCTTGGGCCTAAATAGTGTGCTATTGTGGACTAAAAGGTCTGCTGTATGTGTTAGGCGTATGTGGTTTGATGTTGGATGACAGTCTTTGTTGCTTTATCTGATGACGGCGACCGTGTTCGACATGAGATTGGTCTGCAGTTTTGGTATCAGTGATCTAATGGTAAGACGTTGAAATGTGCAGTGACGTGTTATTTCATGGACGGACAATATGGTTGGGTTTGTCTAGGTTTTGGATACCTAGGAAATCCCCTATCTGCGTGGCATGTTTGGCCAAGTGACTCGTTGGGGTCAGGCGACTGCATGAGTTTTTAATGTCGGATTGATTTTCGGTTGTGTGAAACCTTGTCTGGGACATTTGTGTACCACCTGATGTTTCTCCTGGGTGAGAATTGTGGTTTGTGATGGAAGTTTGAGTAGAGGGCGAAGGTTTAAAAGTTTGATGAGATCTGTTCTTTGGTATTCCAGGTGAGTTAAGTGAACTTCTCTCTGGAATTGGGTGTTGTGTTGTTACTCGTGGATCGGTGTCATGACAGCTTCAGTAATGGAGATATTGGCATCGGTAGGATGATGATGTGGTATCAAAGTCGGTGGTCATTTGGTGATCGTTAGGACTTGAGTAAAGTTTGTGTGCAGTGTGTGTGACTTCCTGTGACCGATGTCAGGGCTTGACGTCGTGTGTTTGGACTTGTGGAGATGGTCCTTGGAGAGCATGGTGAGATGTGATTGAGCCAGTAAGTGTCAATGAAGACGAGAGTGATAGTCTCTGTATTCGAGCATAGAGCATGTCTGTGATCGAGTACCGTGGTGAATTTGTTCCTTACTTTGTGTCTGTCGTCGGTTGAGTTCGGCGAGAGTTCTGTGATGGGGTTTGGCAGTGTGAGCTGGATTTTGATCTGGTGTTTCAGGGATGTTTCCCAGATGACAGTGATATCAGTTGGACTTGCCCGTGCGCGCAGTTTATGTGGGTTCAATTTTTCACGCCATGTTTGCCTTGTGTGACGACAGTTGTGTATTAGTTTTGTGACGATGATTTTTGGGGTTTCAGTTCCGGCGACACGTATCTTGTTGTACAGTGTTGTCGGGGCATTTCTGTCGTGGTGCAGTATCGCTGGGTTTGCATTTGAGATTGTTGATGGTTGACAGGATGATGTTTGGCTTGAGTTTCAGTGTTGAATTTCGGGGACGAAATTCCTTTAAGAGGGGGAGAGTTGTGAGACTTCGACCTGATTCTTTTTGGAATGATTAAGTGTTCAAGATATCTCGTAACCTTCGGAAGGTGTTAGGTACATCTTTGGTGTGTGTTCGGGTTTCGTTGAGGCTTGCTTGATTTGACTTAAGGTTGGAAAATCAATTTTTACGCAGAAAAACACACTGCCCTGAGGTTAGATTGAGTGGAGGGGTTGGCCCAGTTGACTGAACCAAGTTTTTCTAGTTCGGTTGACTAAACTAGGGTGTTCGGTCGACTGAACCAAGGCGGTGGATGTTTTTCGTGTTTCCAATAGACTGTTCAGTCGACTGGAGTGGGGGGTCCAATCGACTGAACTGAGGATTTTTAGTGTTTTTTATAAATAGCAGGCGTGGAGATATTTTGGGATATTTTTAAATTTCAGATCTAGTTTGTCTCTCTTCCATTTCTCTACCTTCTCTCTAGATTTTGAAGGCCCGGGGCTCGGTTTTCAGCGATCGGACTGTGGATCGTCGATGTTGGGGTCGGGGGCATCGTATATATCCGGTCAGATTTCTGTTTCGTTGAGGTTCGATTTTTTAGACGTCGGGTTTTAACCCAATGAGGTAAGATTCTAGACCTACTACTGTTATGAGGGTGATATATGTAATTGTATACTTTTTCATCGGTATAAAATGCATCAAATGCCATATTTTCTGTTTATGCCTTGTTTTTCTGATAGAAAGCATGTTGTTCGCTTTTCTTGGCTTATAGTGCTCTATGACATGTGGTAATGTGGTTTTCAAAGGGTTTTCTTGAAAACGGTGGAAAATGAGGGTTTTTGATGAAATCTCAACATTTTATGTTTTGGAGGTTTGGAGCTCGCCTTCGGGGTTGAGTTTCAATTTTTGAAACGTTTTGTTGAAAACGGGAAAAAATATTTTGAAAATATTTTGTTGATCTCCATGTTGATGGATGGATTTATATACATGTATAATGTATTATTTTGAGAAAATATTTTCGTAGTTGAGCTACGGTACTATTTTTAGAAGATTATCTAGATGTACTGGGATGACGTGTATTTGGCACGAGTTACCCTCGGTGTAAGTCCGAAAACATGCGCAGAGTAGGTACTCAGGTCCTTTGGGTTAGTCCCCATAAATTGAGACGGATGGGTGTTCAGCTCCATCGGGGTCATAACCTGTAAATTGAGTGGTTACGTTCATGGTGCGCCGTATAGAACCTATGTGTATCTAGGCGATCCCATGATATCTGGGGATTAGCTACTGGACAGGGGTCTATAATTGCTACCTCTGTCGTGTGATTGAGTCGGTACATAGGATCATATTCTTCTATTCGCGATGGTACATTTTGCGAGGGAAATGATGTTTTGTTACTATTTTACCTCTTCTCCTCGGCGGTGTGGCCTGAGTGGAGCATACTGTTTTATTACAGCTTACTATTTTTATCTTTCCTCGGTGTCTAATCCGAGTGGGAATGTAATGTTTTGGTTACTATTTTCGTTCAACTGTAAAAATGTGATTTTGCATTGTTTAAATGCTTGGTTGTGAAGTGAAAACTGTTTTGGGAGTTAGATGGGAAACTTGGGGTTTTATGATGTAAAACCTTTTGGCTTTGTAGTTATGTTAGCTCCCACTATATGACATGCATGGTTTTGAGGACGAAAATGTGGGGTTTGATGAAATAAAACCGTTTTGAGGCTCGTGTTAGCCTGATGGAAAACTTGTGGTTTTGGATTGGAAAAACCTTTTTAACTCCTGTGGTTGAGCCCGTATGCTTGTGATTGCATATTTTCTGCTTTACAACTTTATTGTCTTTTTCTATTGAGCTTCGACTCACGGTGTGAAATTTTGCTGTAAAACCTTTTTCAGGTAAGCGTGGTCCTGTAGGTTGACCCGGTGGTGCCTGGAGGTGGCTGATGACAAGACGTCTGTTTTGTCTTGATAGGTAGCTTATACCTATTGTATATGTTTCATGTTTATTTGTAACATGTTGTAAATCGTATACTATAATTATGGATGTATGCATGTTTTAATACTTTCAAGAGAACTTTGAGTTGGTTGTTGTTTTCCGTAGTTTTAGACTACGTTTTTCGTTGTTGGGATCAACGGTTTACAAACGAGATTTTCAAATGATTTATGCTTCATTTAAACTTTTGTGCTTCGACGAAGATTTTGGAACGGCCTAAGCTTCTTTTAAAACGAAAAGATTTTCTTATTCAAAACACGTACTTTGTTTTTAAAGGCTTAGCTGTGAGACTGTAACTGTAGTCCTTGGGCTACTCTTTTAAATCAATAAATCCTTGGTAGTACGTATTTACAAAGATTTTGGCCTTATTTGGTCTTCTGGTTTTAAAATACCTTTTGTTTGGGCAGTTTGGTGGTTGTTCTGTGACTTTTCGCGTGACTCGGAGTTTGGGGCGTGACAAGAGAGGAGAATAAGCCTCGGAATTTGGAGATTAAAAAAGTGTCTAAACCATTCGTCTCAAACCAAAGCCGTTATCGTCGTGTCGTCGTAGAAAATCGAAAAAGGTAACCGAAATCACTAGTTGCGCAATGTATCGGTTTTTATTCTTTTCTTTTGATTTTAGTTTCATTTATTTGCTATATTTTAATATGTATGATGAATATTATGATATTAAGGGTTTGCTTTTAATATAAACAATTAATCAAAAATAATAAATAAATAAATAAATAAATAAATAAATAAATAAATAAATAACTAAATCACTTGTTGTGCCTATTCAATATTTAATTACTGTGATGAATTCTACGATCTTTTAGCTGCGAAATTTTTAAATATTTATTTTTATAAATATTTTAAATTTAAGAGGGTTCATTCCAAAAAAATAATTAATTAATTAGTCAAGCTTTAATCGGGTTGTTTATAAAAAAAACGATATAAACGGGTGTTTTAAAGACGAACCTTATTATTAATAAAAAGTTTATTTTTCCAAGATGGTTTTAATGGATATTAGTTTGTATTTCTAATATTGAAAGAAATAAGTTAAAACTAAAAAAAAACAAATTGACAAAAACTGAGATATGTACAAGGTGTCAAAGCTGGACCGCACGAACAAGTTTCTAGTTTTTGGTTTGCGTATTGTGTTCGTTAAGCCTTATATGATTTAATTAAAAAGGGGTTAAATCATCACCTTAAGATTATTCTAATGTAACAGAAAGTGGATTGAGTTCCCATGATAAAAAAAAATTAATAAGTTAAAAAAAGGTTATATAAATACAAAACTCGGATTCAAACTGATACCTGGTACATTTGGTTTGATTATAAAATTATTTGTTATCGATTCATGCATGTTTAGATATCTTATGTTGTTATTGATGATCGCATGCTAAGTTGTCGTTTTTCGTTGTAGCATGATTCGTATCGTAAGTTAATTATCGATTTTAGCATAATTTTTACTATTCAGAATGTGTTCATCGGGAGGATTGCATAATTAAAATTTGCAGGCTAAAAATCATAATGGGATTAATTACGAGGAGTTAGTTGTACGTCGTGGTTTGTTGTGGTGATAGATATTATCAAGGTGCACCCGCCGTAGGCTGGGCCGGTATTCGAATTTTGATAATATCCAGCGGAGTTTAGATTTTTGACAAGTTACCTGGCAGACACCTGTCGTAGGCTGTGCCGGTGTATATTTTAGGGTAACTTATTTGGCAGACACATATGCGTTCTCGGTTGTAATTCTAGGATGATTATGTGGCAAAAACAGACCGTTGGCTGGGTCTTATTATTATTCTAGGATATCATCTGGCTGGAACCGTAGAAGCTTCTCGTGTATTAGATTTGATGTTGATAATGATGAGGAGGATGTGTTCGGGTAGTGATTCAGGATAACTCTAGCTGGAGTTATTAGTAATTAATTAAATCACGATGCATTTTGATATATTTGTTGTTTATTTGTTGTTACCTGTTGATGTG
>JAULJZ010183052.1:0-22120 GCA_032270985.1 Heliamphora pulchella | reverse complement strand
TCTCAATATTTCATACCAAAATATCTTTCTAATTTCTTTAACCCCAAAATATTTTTAATTTCTAATTTTCTATAACAGTGAGTCAGTAGCTTCGTGATTCACTGACCTATGTTTATTTATTTATTTTTATCTTTTATTTGGTGTTTATTACCTTATATCATAAATGTAAGATATTTGTTTTTGTCAGTACTCAAATGTAATGTTGGAATATTTTTTGAATTTTTACATGAATATTTTGTTTAAATTGATGTATTCTCTATTTTGATCTTAGATTAATTGAAATTTTAATAAAATATCTATTTAATTTTTAAATCGCCAATCTGCCAATCCGCCATTGCAAACCCGACCAAAAAAATAACTAATCTGTCAGTTTTATAAAGTGGGTGGTTCGACAGTAGATTAAAATTTTTTATACCGCCATAAATAGTTTAGTTAATGGATTTTCACTCAATCCACACTGTGCCGACCCGCACACACCCCTAATTATAAGAAAGAAATATTTCTTACCACCTATACTCTTTGTTCTAGGAGGACCCATAAAATTCATGTGAAGAAGTTGCAGAGGATATTGAGTAGCAAGCTGATTTATTTTTTTGTGCGGGACTTTAATTTGTTTACCTAGTTGACAAGGTCCACAAACAACTTTTGTATTACTGCTCAGCTTTGGAATGCTATTAACCAATTCAAAATTTGCAAGCCCAAATAAGTTCTCGTAATTGATATGACCCAAACGATGATGCCACAATTCAATTTCATCAATTTTAGCTGAATGACATGTTAGATCAGTTTTAGGCAAAATTCTATAGCAGTTGTCAGAAATTCGAACACCATGAATAACAATTTTTTCATTTTTATCCAAAATCAAACATTCAGTTTTAGTAAAATGAACTTTATGGTGTGTATCGCACATCTGACTAATGCTGAGTAAGTTTGCTTTTAAGCCGTCTACGAGAAGGATATTGTACAATTTGCGTAACCCTGGAGAGCTAATGGATCCTCTCCCAATAATCTTAGATGAGTTTTCATTCCTAAATGTGACAAGTCCTCCATCATATGGATCAATACTCGAGAACAGGGACTTATCATCTGACATATGTCGGAAACAACCGCTGTCTAAATACCACATGAAAGAATTTTGAGTTTTTAAAGCGGTGTGAACTACGTGACATTTCAAATCAAACTTTCGAACCCAGACAACACGAATTTTAGGGAAAAATTTGGTTTGAGTGTTGGGTTTCTGGCCAAAATATGGTCTCAGCCAGTTGTTCGCTCGAGTGCTCAAAGGGAACGCTCGAGCGCTGGATTGCCAGTGATTATATTTGTTTCTCTACAAGTGGTCTGCTCGAGCATATAGAGGGACAGTTTGAGCGCGCGTCTGCTAGTGGATTTTTCCATCTCTCTGCCAATTGGCCGCTCGAGCGCTCACTTGGCTGAGAGTTTTCATATGTAACAGTGTAATTTGATCATGCAATTTTTTAAATTTTCTTACATGCTGATATGAAGATAGAGATTTTATTTTTTTTGCAAAATGGCCTAATAATATGATCCACAATATCACAAAAACGACAAGTAGGAACAAATTTTTGAAAATAAGTTGGTTGTGGTAAAGGGTTTTGAAAAATTTTTCTCGAAAATTCAGTTCTGATTTCCTTAGACTTTTTCAAAACACTATCCATACTCGTAGACATGCTGACAGCTTTCACAAAATTGATTTTATCTGTATTCTTTAATCCAGACGTACTTTCTACGTACCCTAATCCAGTTCAGTCTGACGCCACTTTTATACGCTTAAGATATCTTCCAAACTCAGGGATCTTACATTCAATTTTTTGAGAGTGGTATTAGCAGTAAATAATTTAGTTTCCATCAATTTGATTCTAACTTCACTTGCCTCAAACAAAGATTTGAACTTTGTTGAATCTTGTAATTCCAACTTAAGTTTAGAAAGTTTAAATTTGAGGGAATCACATGACTCAATGAGTTCATTTCTCTGTTTGTCAAAATTAACCAGTTTCTTAGTCATTTTGGTTTTAAAAATTTTTAGTTGAGAAATCATATTCTGAGACTCAGTTAGTTTTGATTTTAGGCCATTATTCTCCTTTTCCATAGTTTTGACTTTTAGTGTTAGTTTAGTGATAACTTTGGTCATTTTGTAACTTTCTCTGTGAAATTAATCATAAGCCCGTTGAAAATCTTTCTCATTCCCTTCTTCAAATTCAGAACTTGAATCTGGTTTTTCTTTTTCAAAATCACTGTGAGATGCATGTGATTCATGATCAGACAATTCAAACTTACCTAATCCAGTGGAAGTAGCAAAGGCAACAAATTTACCCTCTTCATTCTCTGGTTTGAATTCTGTTCCATCATCAGATGACTCAATTTCATCATCCCACATTACAGTCAACACATTTTCTTTCTTTTTCTGTTTGTTTGGACAATTCTGTGCAATATATTCATACCCTTCACACTCGAAGCACTGTATATTCTGGTTCTGAACTTTTATTTTTTTCTTTTCAAGCTTAACCACATTCTTACTTTTATTACTAAACTTTTCAGATTTTGACTTGAGGTTAGGTTTTTTATTTAAAATAATTTTTGTAACTTTTTCACAATAAATGCCATAACCTCAGGATCAATTTCTGCCTCATCATCTAAAGACTCTAAATCAACCTTAAAAGATTTTAAAGCAAAGCTTTTTAATTTTTTAGGTTGGCGTAGAGTTGATTTCAAGGTCTAAAGACTTCTAACCAATTATTTCACTATTAAAGAATCAATATCTTTACTTTCTTCAACCTTTTCTTGAAATCGTTCAAGTAGTGACCATAAAATTTTTCGAACAATACGACATTCTGGAATTTTTTCACCAAGTTTAAAGGTGAAATTAACAATGTCACTCAATTTTGCATAAAATTTATCAAATGTCTCATTATCTTTCATTCGAAGGGTTTCAAAACTTATAGTAAGCTTTTGAAGTTTGGATATTTTAACAGTTGACGTGTCGTCGTATGTGATTTCAAGAATATTCCAAGCTTCTTTAGCGATTTCACACGTACATATACGTCTGAATTCTTTTGGTGTGACACCGCTAAAGATTGCATTGATAGCCTTGCTATTCTAGCCTACTTCATCTAAATCTTTTTTCTCCCATTGTTCAGTAGATTTTAAAATAGTATTATTACCAGAATTAATAGTTGGAGGGGTATAGCTAATTACAACAGTTATCCAAACCCTCTCATCGATAGATTTGAGAAATACTCTCATACGAGCTTTCCAATAGGGATAGTTTCCTCCATCTAGCAACAGGGGTCGTACGATTGAGTTCCTTTCTCTATGAAATTCCATGTTTATGATTGATTAGAATCGAAATCTTATGTAAAAATAAAAAATTTTCTTTGATACTAATTGAAAAATATAATTTTTTTAATTTATAGAAAATAATATTTTAGCAACTTAATAAATCACATTCATGAAATAAGAAAAACGAGAAGAAAACACAACATGCATAATTGTTTACGTGAAAAAATCCAACGGAAAAAAAACCACGGGACCACCATGTCTAGAAATCAAGCACTATCACACAAACAGTTACAATATAACTTACAGACTCTTTGATCGACTCCATAATCTTCTAGTTTTAAGTTTGTATGCCGAATTCTCGTTCACCGTTCTCCTCTTGATTCTTACTGCAACAAATTCTCGTAGCAATTTCTCCAGCAAAATTCTCCGTCGGAACATAGAACGCTGTCTAAGGTTTTCTTCTCGAATGTTCTTCGATAATTTTTGGAGACACGAATAATCCTCTGATATGATCCTGAAGTTCTGTATTACTGAATATTCAAAGTAATTTTCGTGCATCCCTAATGACCCTTAAATAGATCATTAATCCCCATGCAAATAGAATTTAATTTCATTTAAAATGCCTAGGATCCGCTCGAGCGGTCCTTTAGGCGCTCAAGCGGTCAGGTGGTTAAGGCTCTTTGTCGTATCACGCTTTGATTGCTTGTACCATAGGTTTGTGTAGTTGTACCACGAACTCAATCTTGAAATAAGACTCCTATATCAGATTACACATATATAGCTATGAGCTAGATCCTTAAGGGATTCTAGATTGAGTCAAAACCTTCTAAATCCTATCCTAATATCAAATAGAGTTCTTATGATATTAAAACTCCCTGGATTGCCATTTAAAATAAAATAGAAATTAATATAAATTAATTTCTTTACAGGTTCCTTGCTTCCCTCTTGGTTGAACATTCATTGGAAGCATGAGCTTAGTGTTTGAAGCTTTCTTCTCGCCTTTTGGTTGGAGATTCTCGTGGTTAAAGCTTGCTAGGGCTTCTTTCTTGTAAATCTATCATCAAAGAGGTAGGATTTATGACTATCCTTAAATATTTATGTGATATGAGTCGTGTATTTGAAAATATAAACATGAAAGTATGAAAATAATGTTTTCTAAATCCTAAGTTAGGTTTTGATGTTAAAGCAAGTTAAATCTTAAATTTGTGGATGGTTTAAGGCGATTTTGTCTTATTGTTGTTGTTGGATATGATTGGGGATGAAAAATAATGGGTTAAGAATTAAGATTTGAGTCAAAACCATGAAGATTGGGGCTTTTGGGGTTAAGGGACCCAAATGTTGAAATTGATGAAATTTTTGGACAAATTGGGGTTGTGTCAACCTATTGCACGTATATTTCATGAGTTGCTAATATGTGAAAATGGTGGGTGTTGGATTGGTGATTTTGTGTAAAATCGATAAATCGTTGGATATGAATCACATGAAATGTTTGGGCTCGAGTAGGTTCTGGTGAAAGACCGAAAATTTGTACAATGTAAGGTAGGCCCTTCTTTTGGATTAATCCCTATAAAAGCGTGCTCTTGGGCGGCCCACCCATCGATGTTTTTAAGAGAAACCAAAAATATGTGCTTTTTGTGTCGGGCTATAGAATGAGTATTTATCCATTAGGTTTTGCGTGGCCCGGTGGTAATAAATATGCTTGGCTCTATAGGTGCCGTCCGGCTTTGGTACTTAATGAAATCGATAAATAAATTATGGAATTTGGAAAACCTTGGGTTGGTTGGCAATGGTTAGGTGACTTGTTGAAAGGGTTTGATTCACTAAGGTCATGGAAGATTGAACTATGGTTTTTACTTCAAAACTTGGTTAAGTGACGGGATTTGGTTTAGATAAATGGAAATGGTTTCTAGAAAAAATTATATATTGCATTCCGCATAACCATCATCGCATATCATATATATGTTTATTGTTAGTCAATTTCCTATGAGCCTTGGCTCATGTTGTTTGACAACTGTTCAAGTGATAGTGGAAAGAATGTGTTGGAGTAAGATGGATGGTCGCAGGACCCTTTTTGAGTAGTTTGATAGAATTACATATTCATTGATAGCATCTTTTGAGAAATAAAATTGTAAATGTAATTCTCATTTTAAATGTTTGGATGAATGTATTTTGGGTTAGAATAACTCGTGTTGTAAGGTCCAAAGGCCATAAACTCACGATTTGTATGCATGTGAGGGCGTTGGGCTCGTTTGGTGGGTTGAATCCCTTGGTTTTGAATGAAACATCATGATCTTGGAAGTTTGATTCCGAGTTTCTAGGTTAAAAGAGGTTATTTCATTATCAAGTGTATGCTTTACTTCACAATTTTGTCTATCTAAAACTATGTTCAAATGATGAGGAAAATGGGTTACTTTTCAACACTTAGAAAAATTTTCAAGATTTTTAGGCAGTATGCTCTCGGGTACCTCACCGCTCGAGTGGTGAGGACCCCGTTCGAGCAGATTCTATTGGATGGTGTATTTTCGGAATTTGTTTTTAAAAAAAAATAGGTTTCTGCTAAACATTTTTGAGATATTCTTTAGGTATAAATAGGCCATTTTTGGAATTGCTTACAAAAAAAATTTACTCTTTTTACCCGCATCGTTGATGAGAAAATTAAAAGTTTGGCTTCTTTTTATAAAGTACTTTCTTCATAAGTTCTTTTGGGTTGGGTTCCTTAAATTGGGTTCCTTTTTTTTATTATGTTGCACGGATTTATATTACTACAAAGTCGGGGCTTTACAAATTGATATCAGAACTTCAGGTTCGAATATCTAGAAGTCGTATGAGTGGTTAATCCATTGTGTGAGTACTTGTATTGATGTGTGGCATTCATGTATTAGTGTGTCAGCATGAAATATCTTAGACATTACTTGACATTTGCATGCTGTGTGGTATTTTGGCATAGAGGTTGGACTCTTAGGATGGTGTGTCTTGCCCTTGGGCGGCCAGTCGACTAATTTAGGGTTCAAGTTAGAAAGACATTTGGCTGACATCTGTTCTAGCCAGAAATCTAAATAAGTTACCCAGATTGACGTGTCATTCTGATTAGTTCCTCTCTTTATGTGTTTCATAACGTGTGTTGCTGCGATGATACGTGTTGTGTGGTATCTCGTTGGGGGACCGTGTTATCTGTGAGAGATGAGTTGTTGTAAGCCTTGTTTTTTATATTTCTCTTTGTTCCTTCTTATACATAGAGCGTTGTTACCAAGACGAGGTAGAGGCTAAGTCCGTAGCCAAGGTTGAAGCCATGCATATGCTCAGGTTCCGAAAGAAGGGATGTGTATGCCCCACAGGAACAGGTAGGTAGCATTGACGTTATTCAGGAGAAGCTCACTACGAAGAGAGCTTTGGCCGAGGCGGCTAAGGTTAGTGCAAGAGCTCCCGAGCCAAGGGCTACAGTGGCAATGATAGAATTTCGATGGTTGGATCCTCTAACTTTTTCTGGGGAGCCGGACCCCAAAGTTGCTACTGAGTAGTTAGAGGTGACCACGACGATCTTCGACACCCTAGAGATCATAGAGGATGAGTTGCGAGTGAAGTTTGCAGCGTTCCAACTTTGAAAAGATGCTAGAGAGTGGTGGAAGTTTTCCAAGACCACCGTGGATGGCACATGGGCTGCTTTTACTTGGGTCTTTTTGAAAAAATATTTTTTGGGGTCGTCAAGAGATATGTATTGGGAGGAGTTTCTCTCCCTTATTCAGGAAAATCTTACCGTGGTTTAGTATGAGGCCAAGTTCACGAATTTGTCGTAGTTTGTACCTGATATGGTGGTAACAGAGGAGTTCTGCACTAATCAGTTTGAAAGGGGTCTTTGACCCTCAATTAAGGATATGATTGCAGCGTTGGGGTTCCAAGTCCACACTGAGTTAGTGGAGGCCGCTATCCGAGTTGATAATGCTATGCAGAGAGCCTTAAGATTCAGGAAAGTAAATCACATCAGGGGGTTTGTAGTGTGAAGTCAAAGGGGCCCTAGCAAAAGAGGCAGAAGTCGGGACGATCGAGTTTCTATCCCACGGGATCCCAACCACAGCCACGGTCAGCACCCGCACCGTTCATTGCGTCATCTGCAGGTTCTAACCGACGGGATATGGTGTGCTATATGTGTAAGCAGCCGTAGCACCGTGCTAGGGATTGCACACAGAAAAGACAGCAACAGCAGAGTCAGGCTTAAGGGAGGACCCCATTTTCATGTTTTCAGTGTGGCCAGAAGGGTCACATATGATGAGAATGTTAATAGGGAGGGAGTATTTAGGGTTCTTCTAGAGCACATCAGGGGCATACATCACAAGAACGACAGGGCTACGGCCAGTTGCAGTAGCAATTGGGAGTATAAGGGCAATAAGATGAGCTACATCATCTCAGTTAGTGAGGCAACCAGGAGCTAAAGGGAGCAGTGGGCCAAATCAGGGGAATCATGGACAAGTGTATGCCCTCGTGGAATTCAGTATGTCAGTAGCACCTACCGTGCCAGACACCGTAGCCAGTCTTTCGATCATTCTAGGTACCTTCTTAGTGTACTGTTCATGGGCCAGTGGTCTCGTTGACACCGGAGCATCACATTCATTCATTTTATCTACATTTGCATCTGCATTGGGGCTAGAGGTAGATGTTTTGGGTAGCGCGTTATGTATAGAGACACCGATTGACGAGACTACCGTATTGAGATATGTCTGTAGAGACTGTAAGATAGAGATTGCTGACCACCGTTTATTGTTTGATTTCATCATGCTCGATATGATTTTGTTCGATATCATACTAGGAATGGATTGATTGATCACCTTTCGCGCCCTTATCGATTGTGATAGATGACGAGTCTTTATTTGCACACCGGAGGGAGAATCCTTTTATTTCGTTAGTAACTGGGATGACGGTTTAGTGCCTAGATCTCAAAGTTCATGGAGCCGTGAGAGCCTTAACCTTCTTTTCTTTGCCTTGTCAACGAGAGAGACTGATTCTACTTGATGAGAGCTTCCTCTTGTTGTTTGTGAGTTCCTAAACGTGTTCCCGAACGACTTGTTTGAGCTTCTGCCACGATGGAAAGTTGAGTTTTTCATAGACCTCATTCCGGGGACCGCCTTAATTTCTATGCCTTTGTATCGTTTTGCACCGGTCGAGTTGGTAGAGTTGAAGGTGTAGGTCCAGGAGTTGTTGGAAAAGGTTTTTATTCACCCTAGTGTGTCACCTTAGGGAGCTCCGGCGTTATTTACAAAGAAGAAAGATGGATCGTTATGCCTTTGCATTGATTATCGTAAGCTGAACCACGTGACTATTAAAAACAAGTATCCCATGCCTCGTATCGAGGACTTGTTTGACCAATTGAAGGGTTTGTGTAGTCTTTCAAAGTTCGACTTGAGATCGGGTTACCATTAGTTGCGAGTCAAGGAGGAGGATACTCAGAAGATGACCTTTCGTACCCGTTATAGGTATTTTAAGTTTCTAGTCATGCCTTTTGGATTGATTAACGCACTGGTGACGTTCATAGACCTTATGAACAGTATCTTTCACCCTTACCTTGATCGATTCGTGGTGGTGTTCATGGATGGTATTTTGATTGATTCATCATCAGAGGAGGCACACGAGGAGTATCTTCAGATTGCCCTATATTTGTTGCGGGAACATCGATTTTATGCCAAGTACGATAAATGTGAGTTTTGGTTGCTCGAGGTAAAATTTTTGGGACATGCAGTTTCGGGAGATGGAGTGGCCGTGGATTCTTTCAAGATAGAAGCTGTGATGGGATGGGAGAGACCAAAAAATGTATTTGAGAATCGGAGTTTCTTGGGGTTGGTGGGTTATTACCGTCAGTTCGTGAAAGATTTCTCTAGATTTACAGCACCTATAACTCACCTTACGAGGAGGAGAATCAAGTTTGTATGGAACAACAATTGTGAGCTCGCCTTTCAGACATTGAAGACGAGGTTAACCAGTGTGCCTATTCTGATCATACTAGAGAGAGGGCTCGGTAATGCTGTTTATTAAGATGCGTCGCACGAGGGTTTAGGTTGCGTGTTGATGCAGCAGGAAAAGGTAGTTGCTTATGGATCTAGACAGTTGAAGATTCACGAAAAAAATTACCCCACAAATGACTTAGAGCTCGCGACGGTGGTTTTTTCTCTAAAGACCTAAAGACACAATTTATATAGAGAACGCTTTGAATTGTTCTCAGATCATAAGAGCTTGAAGTATTTGTTCTTGTAGAAGGATTTGAATTTACACCAGAGGAGATGGATGGAGTTTTTGAAAGATTATGATTTCGATCTACAGTACCATCCGGGTAAAGCCAATGTGATGGCTGACGTCCTTAGTCGGAAGTCTTTGAGCTTGTTAACTCATGTGGCCGTTAGGGAGTGGAGTATGCTCGGGGAGGTTGGCGAGTATGACCTTCAGTTTGGTGAGTCCAATGATCGCGTTACCTTGTTCACGGTAGTTTTTCAACCCACCCATATTCACTGCATTGTAAAGGCTCAGCGATTGGATGCAGAGAGCGTGATGTTTCGGAAGTGAGTCTTGAGTGGCGAGGATGCCAAAAAGTGGACTATCTACTCTAATTAGAGTTTGAGATTTGCGGGGAGGAGCTTTGTGCCAGAGTCATGTCATAAGGATGTGCTTCGTGAGTTCCATCATTCACGCCTGGCGGTGCAATCGGGTGGCACCAAGATGTATCACGATGTGTGTAGGTTGTTCTGGTGAAGGGGTATGAAGAAAGATATTGCGCTTTTTGTCTCACGTTGCCTTACTTTCCAGCAAGTGAAGGCCAAGCATAAAAAACCAGCAGGTCAGTTGTAGCTGTTGCCAGTATCAAAATGGAAGTAGGAGAATATCTCCATGAATTTTGTTTTGGGCCTTCGAGATCGCTGAGGGGGCATGACGCCATTTGGGTTTTGGTGGACAGGTGGACTAAGTCTGCGCATTTTCTTCTTATTCGCATGACGGATTCTATTGATAAGCTTAACAAGCCTCATGTGAATGAGATTGTTAGACTCCATGGAGTACCGGTTTCCATCGTTTCAGATCGAGACCCCCATTTCACGTCACGTTTTTAGTAGAGTTTGTAGTCAGCTATGGGGATGAGCCTACTTCTTAGTATTACTTTTCATTCCCAGACCGATGGCTAGTCGGAGTGCACCGTTTAAATACTCGAGGATATATTGCGAGCGCGTGTTCTAAACTTTCGTGGTTTATAGGAGGGCCATTTGCCGTTGGTGAAGTTTTCCTACAATAACAGTTACCAGTTGAGTATTGAGATAGCACCTTATGAGACATTGTATGGTAGACCTTATAGGTTACCCGTTTGTTGGACTGACGTTGGCGAGATAGCCGTGTTAGGGCCTGAGCTTGTGCATGAAATCATAGAAAAGATCATCGCAATCCGTAAATGTTTAGTTACCACTCAAAACTATCAGAAGAGCTATGCTGACAAGGGGAAGAGACCGTTGGCGTTTGAGGTGGAAGACCATGTGTTCTTAAAGGTCTCGGCACAGAAGGGTTTGATGAGATTTGGAAAGAGTGGGAAGTTATTGTCGCATTTTATCGAACCATTTTAGATCCTTGATAGGATCGGAGAGGTAGTCTACCGACTTACCTTGCCACCGTAGTTGGCATCCGTACACAACGTTTTCCATGTATTCATGTTGAATAAGTATGAGCCGGACCCATCTCGTATTTTGGATTGGACAAAGTTGAGAGTAGAGGACGATGTTACCTACGAGGAAAGACCGGTGAGAATTCTTAACACCAAAGAGTAAGTCCTAAAGGGTATAACTATCACCTACATAAAGGTTTTGTGGCTTTACCATGGCATTGAAGAACCCATGTGGGAGCGAGAGTCAAAAGTTCATAAAAACTACCCCAAGTTGTTTGATTTAGGATGCACGTGTAATTTTGGGGACGAAATGTTCTAAGTGGGGGAGGTTGTAGGGACCCGGTTCCATTTGAATTGTATTTAATAAACGAAAGTATGTTATGATTTTTACGTGGTGATGTTAAATGTATAAATCACATGTGAGAATTAAAACTTGAGCATGATAACATTTGCTAATGATAATTGTATACTTGGAAGTGCATGAGAACTATTGTTGTGGGTTGTTTGGTTGAGCCGTGAGGTGTTTAGCCTATGACTCAATTCTTTAACACGTCTTTTGTTCATGGTCCCTTTCAATGTTGACCGCTCAAGCGGACTAGTGGCAGAGAGTTTTTAAAAATTGAGTCAATGGGGACCGCTTGAGCGGTCCCAGGTTTGCTCGAGCGGATGGTTAGCGAGCAGATTTTAAGTTGCGGGTTCAAACATTTTTTTGTCATTCTTTTTATCCCTCTCTCTCTCTATAGCAGAAGTTGAGACCTAGGGTTCGGTTTGGAGAGTTCTAGGAGCCCTATTTGCTTCTCTTGAATAGATTCCTTGCTTCACTCTTGGTTGAACATCCATTGGAGGCTTGAGCTTGGCGTTGGAAGATTCCTTATCGCCATTTGGTTGTAGATTTTCGCGGTTGAAGCTTGCTTGGACTTCTCTCTTGTGGATCTTTCATTAAAGAGGTAGGATCTATGATTATTCTCGAATATCTATGTGATATGAGTCGTGTATTTGAAAATATAAACATAAAAGTATGAAAATGGTGTTTTTGAAATCCTCGGTTAGGGTTTGATGTTAAATCAAGTTAAATCTTAGATTTGTGATAGTTTAAGGTGATTCTATCTTATTATTATTGTCGGATATGATTGGGATTGAAAAATGATGGTTTAGGGTTTTGGATTTGAGTCAAAACTATGAAAATTAAGGCTTTTGGGGTTAAGGGACCCAAATGCTGAAATTAATAGAATTTTTGGACAAATTGGGGTTGTATTAACTTATTGCATGTATATTCCACGAGTTTCTATGATATGTGAAAATGGTGGGTGTTGGATTAGGAGTTTTGTGTAAAATTGATAAATCATTGGATATGAATTACATGAAATGTTAACCTTAGGAGTTTTGAACCTTTATATTTGAACATATGAATTATGAGAAAATATGTGATGGTTGAGATTAGAACCGTAATGGTGTGAGATTTGGCGGGTGGAACCGAATTGACGACTGGACTTGTATTGATTATTAAAGAAAATGATATAATTAAAATACTGTGTGGCTGAATTGAATGTTTAAGTTTGGGCTTGAGTAGCTCCTCAATAGAAGATCGAAAACTTGTATAATGTAAGATATGCCCTTCCTTCGAGTCAATCCTCGTAAAAGCGTGCTCTTGGGCTGCCCACCCATCGATGTTTTCAAGAGAAACCAAAAATGTATGCTCACCGTGTCGGGCTATAGAATGGGTATTTATCCATTGGGTCTCACGTAGCCAGATGGTGATAAATACGCCTGGGTCTATAGGTACCGTTCGGCTTTGATACTTAATTAAATCGATAAATGAATTATGAAATTTGGAAAATCTTGGGTTAGTTGGTAACGATGGGGTGACATGTTGAAATGATTTGATTCACTAAGGTCATTGAAAATTGAACTATGGTTTCCACTTCAAAACTTGGTAATGTGACGGGACTTGGTTTGGACAAACGAAAATGGTTTCTAGAGAAAATTATATGTTGCATTCCACATAACCATCCTCGTATGCCATATATATGTTCATTATTAGTCAATTTTCTACGAGGCTTGGCTCATGTTGTTTGAAAATATTTCAGGTGATAGCGAAAATAAGATGTTGGAGTAAGATGGATGGTCGTGGACTCTTTTTGAGTAGTTTGATAGAATTGTATATTTATCGATAGTATCTTTTGAGAAATAAAATTGCAAATGTAATTCTCATTTTGAATGTTTGGATGAATGTACTTTGGGTTGGAGTAACCCGTGTTGTAAGGTCCTAAGGCCATAAATTCACGATTTGTATGCATGTGAGGGCGTTGAGCTCGTTTGGTGGGTTGAATGAAAGGTTATGATCTTAGAAGTTTGATTTCGAATTTCTGGGTTGAAAGAGGTTATTTCATTATCAAGTGTATGCTTTACTTCACAATTTTGCTTATCTAAAACTATGTTCAAAGGATGAAGAAAATGGGTGACATTTCAACACTTAGAAAAATTTTCAGGATTTTTGCACAGTATACTCTCGAGTACCTCACCCCTCCACTCCGTTGGGTGGTGCATTTTTGGAATTTTTTTTAAAAAAATAGATTTTTGCTAAACATCTTTGGAATATCTTTTAGGTATAAATAGACCATTTTTGGGAATTGCTTACAAAAGAAATCAACTCTTTTTACCCGCATCGTTGATGAAAAATTTGATAGGTTGGCTTCTTTTTATAAAGTACTTTTTTCATAAGTTCTTTTGGGTTAGGTTCCTTAACTCGGGTTCTTTTTTTCATTATGTTGCATGGGTTTATATTGCTACGAAATTGGGGCGTTATATTCGGGGTCTGAGGTCTCGGTATCTTAGGGATTCAGGCTCTTGAGTTTTTGGGGTTCCAAGATTCCAGTGTCTTGGGGGTTTGGGGTCCTGAGATTCTAGGGTCCCAAGATTTCGATGGTTTGGGGTCTCAAGGATTCGGGAGTCTCGGGATCCTGTGGGTTTGTTAGTTGTTGACTATTTTTCTCTTTTTTCTAAAGCCTATATATAGGCCCGTTCTCTCCTCTAGCCCTTTTATATCGTTTAGAAAGATCACTAGTCCTAAGATTTCTAAATTAGAGGGTGCACCTATATCCTCGAAAAATTTACTCGGTACTCGAGTTTGGGGTCTCTAATTCTACCACATGTTCGAATAATATGTGTTTAGGCATCCTAGTCCTTGTTTTAATCTTCTTAAGGACATTTGAGAGTCGTGAAGCTTAAAGGAATCACTTCGAGTTCAAATTTATGGGCCTGGAGGCAAGTTGTTGAACAAACTGACAGTCAACGAGTCAAAGTAAGTCTTTTATTTATTTTTTTAAATTATTTTTATTTATGTTAAATATTTTAATCATGTTTTGGATTAGTAAGTAGATATTTTGTAAAGATTGTCAGTTTTTTTTTCACATATAGATAAGTTTTAAAGAACAAAAAACCTATTTTTCATAAAAATTTTGATTTCTTCCATTTTTTCAGACAAAATTTGCATAACACAACCTATATATCTAGGAAGAAGAATGTGCACAAGAGCACTCATTCGGTTAAAGCCAAAGCAAAAAAATTGATTTATATTTGGTTTGCTAGTAGGGATGGAAGAAAAGATAGAAACTTGGAGACTGTAGTTCGTTATTTAAAATCGTGTTAACAATTGAATAGAGGCTAACTATATGATTAAGCTAGTGGTGGGGTGCCTAACACTTTTCACTCAATACCTTAACCCTTGAGCATGTTTAGTGGTGATAAAATGATTACGTCTAAAAGCAGATTTAGAATTTTTGTTGAGAGGAGACAAATATTTAGAATTATAAGTGTAATATGTTTATTTAATAACAATAAATATAATTAAATTGAAGTGTTATTCAAAAATTTCTCTTCAAATAGCACACCGCAAGAAAATTTCAGGAAAAAAATTACCAATAAACAAAGTATATTATCAAATACACAATTACAATCACAAAAATTAAAAATTCAGATGAAGATTTTATAAAAATAAATAAATTATAAGCATAGTCAAGATTCACTAAAATTGTAATTATGATGCACAATAAAAAAAATGGTAAACAAAACGAGAAAAGGTTGAAATTATTATAATATAAAGGGGGCACAATTATAAATTAAAGGTGGTAAAATTATAAACTAAAAAGTGCAAATTCTAATTTATAGGAGACAATTATAATTTTAAAAAGTAAAATTATAATTTGTTGGGGTCAAATAAAAAATTAAAACATGATAATTAAAAAATTAAAAATTCCAATGGAGGCATTTGCCCCCTCTATTTGCTTCTTGCCTTCGCCTATGATTATGCCTAATCCATGAAGTCATTACATATGTTCTTGGAGCTTATAACTAAGTGGCGATTACATTTCTTTAGACTTGTATTTTATAATTTTATGTTGAATTAGATGTTGAAAAACTTGATGTTTGAAATTATAAAAACTAAACTAATATATAAAATTAAAACCAGTTTTGTGTATATGAGATTAAACCAGAATGTAGAAATAGGAATAAAAAAAAAAAGCGAAGGCTGAACATAATATAATAGTAACGAAATTAAAACTTAAACTCACGATACTATAGATTAGAAAGAGAACGAAAGTAGAATAAGGCAAGTGAATGGCACTTTGTCCTTAAACCAGATTTGTCTTTCGTAGAGGTGCATACGGATTTGAACGTCTGCTTTATAGGAATATTTAGTCTCTCGCATGCAAAAGAAGCACTGTAATTTGCGTACTCAGCGAACAAACTAGTGCTTGTGCTCTCTCTGTTTAATGGACAGAATATATAGATGCAAGATGGAAAAACCAGGTCACGTGAAACACCTGGGTGTCACGCCTCAAATTCCAGGTCACGTGAAATACCCATAAACAACCATACAAACACCTAATACGATGTTTACTCACAAATTAAAGTATACATGCATTTAATATATCCGCCCAAAAGACTTACATTACACGATTTCAACACCGAAAAAAACATCTAAACATACATGGTACGAAAGAACAAAAAGAAGACTATCGATCTCCGGCCTCAACCGGCAACCCTGAATCAACCTGCGTGATCGGTACTTGAAAAATATTTAAATCCCACATCGTGAGCCAAAACTCAATAGAAACTACACAAGCATACAGTATAAACAAAACATGCTCAAAAAACGAGGTGCAGTTTTCGACTCACATGAGCCATAAAAACGATTTTATATCTGAACTCATACGAGCTTCAAAAGAAAACAGTTAAAAAACAGTTTTATACGAGAACTCCCAAGAGTCTCAACGAAAATAGTTTTGAAAATAATTTTGTATCACGACTCATCAGAGCTTAGAAAATAACTTGATACATATAGTACAATGCTTCACCAGCAAAGATAGACTCTTATGAGCCACGACTCCCGCGAGCCCCACATACAACACAGAATCGACTCTCACAAGCCTTAATAACCGTCCTAACACAGAGATAAAGATCCCTACTCAAACACAGCCATGGGATAAAATCGCATACCACGGGATAATACCGCATACCACGGGATAACACCGAATACTACGGGATAACACCGAATCACGAACACTTCGGGATAATACCATAATATCGAACACTACGGGATAACACTGAATACTACAAGATAACACCGAACACTATGGGATAACACCGAATATTACGGGATAACATCGAATCACATATGCATATACAAAACCAAAGTCTTAAATGCTTCAAGATCACATATGACCACATAGGACCACATACCCTTCATATAACATGCAAGAATAAAACTAACCATAGATCTATAAGCACAGAAACACGTATAACTACAACGTTCCACATAACGACGCCACATAACCCGACACGACATCACATGCCACACAATCGCGTTCGCTCACCCGAACAACCCGTCCACTCACTAGGACAACCAACAATGCAGAAAACCAAAACCTAACCTAAAGACTAACACCTGAATCTCCCACAAAACGGTTCTCATCAGAAACCACCTTTAAAACAAACAACGGACCCACACGCCCTGCACCCAACGATGCACCAACCACCATGCACACAGCCGTGCCTCAACACCCCGCATGACGTGACCAACACCCTCTCCGTGACTTCAATTGATAGGACCCCATAATCCAATCAACTAAAAAAACACTAGATGAGAGCAGTCGATCGAGTCCCATAATTCAATCGACCGAGAGGCCACCACACGACCGACCAAAACAACCAAAACGCCCACATAGGACCCCAGTCGACTGAAAGCACAGTGAAAACCAAGAAAAATCAAAACAAAACCAACTCAGTCGACTGACCTCCAAGGTTCAGTCGACTGACTTCCCAAAACCACGATCCAGTCAACTGACCTCCCAGGTCAGTCGACTGACCCATGACGGAAACAGTTTTCGAGCTACTGTTCTAGCCCTCTCAAACCCGAAACAAAACCTCGAAACTCCCATCCAACACCCTCAGACATACACACGCCCAAGCCTAACACCAAAACCCTGAAAGAAACACTCGAAATACGATTTCATCCAACTAAAATCGATGAAAAATGATTTTGAACCCAAAACACAACTTTAAAACACAAAGCAATTTCATGCATTTTGAAACGATAAAAGCACGCACGATTATACGTAACACCCTTATAAGATATGAGAGTCTAGGATCCTGCCTCGTTGAGTTAAAAACTCGACACCTCGATTCACGTGTAAAATCGAACTTCGCCGAAATAAAATTTTATCCGGATGAATGCGTAGCCCACCATGCCAATAGCAGGCATCAGCTGTTGGATCATCGAAAACCAAGCCCCGGGCCGCCAAGAAATTAGAGAGAAGGTAGAGAGAAAAAAGAGGAAACTTAACTTATAAGTTTTGAAAATATCTAACGCCATATATTTATAGGCCACGAAAATATATATATTTTTTTGAAACCCGCATCACAGCACCCAACAGCCCCGGGAACCAACCGTACATGCATATAAACATGCTGAAACAAAACGGCAAACACGCGTCAAAAAACGCCGAAAAAGAAAACGGGTCAGGGTCTCACACCGGGGATGCTTATTTAATGTTGAAGAAACACCTGTTTGGACAGACTCGAATCAGTGTGAACCAAGTCAGTTTGCAAAAGCCAAACAGATGCACCTATTCGGAAAAAAACTGTATGATTTAAAATGGTAATAACGGACAACACCAACGGATATATAATTATTTGAATTTTAAAAAATAAAAAATTTATTCAATTAAATATATTTTTGCCAAAAAATAAGATCCTATCCGAGGACCCAATTCGCAAGCCGCAACCCGCGACCCGGACCTGAGCCTGAGCCCGGCTTGACTCACCCGGGCAGGCGGGCGGCGGCAGCGGCAGCAGCGGCGACAGCGCGTTTGTGTGGTTTGGGTCGAACCCACTTTTGGGTAGGTCCTCCCCCTTCCACAAAATTTGGTACCCCCAAGGGGCCCATCTCTTAGTCTAAAGTTGTCTTATATATATCCATCAAGTTTTTCATGAACTTTCAATGTGGGACAAGTCTTGTTGTCTTCCATATTACCTTATTTAACCATATGACTTTAGAAGTCATTTTCTTATTCAATATTTAATGGTTTTGATCAACCGAATACATATTCTTAATGTACTCACGGTAGTGAACGCAACACCATCCCGATCCATCTTAATCGGTGTATGGGTCCCACATAAAAAATTAGTTCAAAGTTTGCCAAAACTTAAGCTAGTCAATACCATTTTTCTAACAATCCCCTACATGAATGAAAATGATGAAGAAAATATGCAGACTCAAATAGAGACAATATGAAAATCTTCTGTATAAGGATACGTGGTTTTTTACCTAGAAACTTCCCCAGTAATAAACTATCGAACTTACTAATTAATCAGTGGGCATGATGCTTTAAACTGTTTAGCCATTTGTATAAGTCAAGACAATAGAATGTCACACAGAATCTTATCAAACACTGTTTTAGTTCTCACGGTTGCGCCCATTGTGGTCCTGAGCAATTCCTAGTTTTCATAAGTGCTTTAGAGAATTTAACCTGAAAATTATCATGGAAGAGGCCCCACTTCACACTCGCATAGATGATTTCTTATTAAGAGTATCCTGCTATACTCTACTTGAATATTTCAAGATATAAGAATCATTAAAAGCAAGCTTATGCTAAACAATTTACAGGATCACTGTTTCATCCTAGGAGTGTGTAGGAGACGTTAATTCTCCTCAGTGATCATTCAGTTCCCCAAGATTCGGTTGTCCATTTGAACCTAGATCTTAGGATCTCTAGTCAACTAGGTTGGGTTGCCATTGTAGAGACCTTTATGTAATAGGCTTTAGACTCATTCTCCTAGATGATTTGTCAACTAGCTCTCTTTTTAACCCTTTGGTTAGCGGATTTGCGATATTATCACTTGACTTTACATAGTCAATAGTGATAGCTCCATTTAAGAGAAGCTGTTTAACGGTATTGTGTCTACGATGAATTTGTTGAGACTTACCGTTATACATGCTACTTTGTGCCATTCCAATTGTCGATTGGTTATTGCAATGTAAAGAAATTGCGGGCACTTGTTTAGACCACATTGGAATATTCTCTAAAACATTACGAAGCCACTCTGCTTCTTCCCCTGTTTTATCTAAAGCAATAAATTTAGATTCCATTATGGATCTTGCGATACATGTTTACTTGGAAGATTTCCAAAATATTGCTACACTTCCTAGAGTAAAGACATATCCACTCGTGAATTTGGAGTCTCTAGTATCAGATATCCAGTTTGCGTCACTGTATCCTTCTAGTACTGTTGGATATCTCGTATAGTGCAGTCCATAATTTTGGGTACACCTCAGATATCGAAGAACCCTAATTATAGCCTTCTAGTGGTCATCCTCGGGGTTGCTTGTGTATCTACTCAATTTACTAACTGAGTACGCTATGTTGGGCCATGTACAAATCATTACGTATATAAGCTGCGTATGATGTGAGAATATTCTAATTGATTGATGCTTTTCCCTTTATTTTTTGATAGATGAAGATTCACATCTATTGGTGCTTGAGCTGGACTATCTTCATACTTGTTAAACTTCTCAAGTATTTTCTCAATATAATGAGACTGAGATTGAGCAATTCCATCAGATGTTCGAGTGATTTTAATTCATAGTTTAACATATGCAACATCCAAACCCTTCATGTCAAACTTATTGCTTAGCATATTTTTAGTAACTTTAATGATTTCATTATTGCTACTAATAATAAACATATCATCTGTATAGAGACAGACAATAACACAACCTTTGTCTATTTCTTTAACATAGACACATTTATCGCATTCATTTATACTGAAATCATTTGACATCACAGCATTGTCAAATTTTTCATGCCATTGCTTTGGTTCTTGTTTTAAACCATATAATGATTTAACAAGCTTACACACATTTTTTTCTTGTTTAGGAACAACAAAATCTTCTGGTTGTTCCATGACAATTTCCTCATCTAGTTCACCATTTAAAAATACTGTCTCAACATTCATCTGATGTATCTGGAGATTGTATACTATAGTTATAGCAATTAACATCCAGATGGTAGTTATTCTAGTAACTGGTGAGTATGTATCAAAATAAACTAGGCATTCCTTTAGCCTGTAACCTTTGACAACAAGTCTAACCTTGTATTTGTCAATTGAACCGTATGCTTTCACCTTCCTTTTAAAAATTCACTTGCAGCCAAGAGGTTTCCAACCTAGTGAAAGATCCACCAGTTCCCAAGTGCGATTTTGCAAAATAGATTTAAATTCATTATTTATAGACTCCTTCCACAAAGAAGCTTCAAGAGTGAACATTGCCTCCTTAAAACTCAGAAGCTCTTTTCTAACATTTAAGTTAGAAAATCTAGACCAAAGGTCTTTGATTTTCTTTCTTTTTTTTCCACAACTTGGTTCTTCAGAACCTTATACTAGTTGGTCTTTATCATTGCCAAAAGAATTATCAAAAGTTCTTTTACTAGAACTTGGCTCTTGTATGGTTTTATAAGGAAAAATATCTTCAAAAAATGAAGCATTCCTTGATTCAATAATTTTATTAACATGAAGCTCTAATATATCTGACTTATGCACTAAGAAACGGTATGCACTACTATTTTCTGCATAACCAATAAATATACAGTCAATAGTCTTGAGTTCTATTTTTACTTATTTTGGAGTAGGGACCATAATCTTAGCCAAATACTCCCCCACATTCTCAAGAATTTGTAGGTGGGCTTTCGGCCCTTCCACAATTCATACAGAGTGTTATTCGTCCTTTTAGGAGGTAATTTGTTCAAGATGTAGTTTGTGGTTAAAATCGCTTCCCCGCACAAGTTCTGTGGCAATCCTAAACTTATCAACATAGCATTCATCATTTCTTTTAAGCTTCTATTTTTCCTTTCAGCAATTCTATTTTGTTGTGGAGAATAAGGTGCGGTAGTTTGGTAAATAATTTCATGTTCAAAATAGAACTCAGCAAAAAAAAAAATTCATATTCACCACCTCTGTCGCATCTAATCACCTTAATTTTTTAGCTAAGTTGATTTTCAATCTCATTTTTGTAATGTTTAAACATTTCTAAGGCTTCATCTTTACTTCTCAGCAAATACACAACTATATCTTGTGCAATCGTCAATAAAAGTAATAATATATTTTTTTTCACCGCGTGTTTGAACAAATTTCAAATCACGCACATCAGTATAGATTAAATTCAGAGGTTCAGAACTTACTTCAATTGAATGAAAAGAAAGCCTCGTTAACTTTGCTTCCACACAAGTTTTACATTTATGATTTGAATCTATATTAAAGTTAGGTAAATAGTCTAAGTTAATTAATTTATGCAAAATATCAAAATTAATATGTGTTAATCTACCATGTCATATATTTGAAGATTCAAGCAAGTAAGCAGAAGATGTGTTAATTTTATTAATAGGTGGAACAACCATCATTACATTCATCTTAAAGAGGCCATTACTCGTGTACCCCTTTTCTATAAACACTCCACTCTTGGTGAGGACAACCTTTTCAGACTCGAAGACCAACTTCAAACCGTTCTTGATCAGTAGCGACCCGGATACCAAATTCTTGTGAATTTCTGGCACATGCAGCACATCCTTTAGAGTCAGTTCTTTCCCCAATGTCATCTTCAAAACCACGTTCCCTTGTCCTTCAACTTTAGAAGTTGAGGAGTTC